>JAAMXP010000329.1:14879-27861 GCA_019693395.1 Ettlia oleoabundans
GCCGCAGCTTTTGACTGTTGGGCCATGGCGAGGAGAAAAGAATGTGACCTATTGCAGTTGGACATCACTGGATCAGACCGCGCAATCAGTAACAGCTGGCTGACTGGTTAGCCCCTGCATATCGCAGCTTCACCCATGGCTCGTCTGCTCTCCTGGCCTTGTTCCCTGCCTGCCTGCAGTAAGGAGCGCGTGGATCGCATTCAGGAGCTGCGCTGGACGCACCGCACGCTTCCTGATCACGTCAAGGCTAACCTGAGCCCACTGGAACTGCAGTATTTCCGCTCCTATGACAAGCTGCTCAACAAGTACTGCCGTACTGGCGGTGGCGGAGTTGGGCTTGACCTCACTGCCGATCCCACGCCGCCAGAGGATCCCTATGTCCAGGTGGGGCCGGCGTGTTGCAGCCCGGAATGGCAGGGGCAAGTATGCTGATGCATGGCAGGGCCTCCCACGGGGTTGACAGGATGCAGTGCTTGCACGTAAATGTGAGACAGTCCCCATCCCTTTGCAATGCCACGGCATGCTGCATTGCGCATGGGTCCACCGACTCGCACAACAACAGTGGTTGCCGCTGATGCCTTGACCTTGGCATTGGCCATGCTATGCTGCCACTACTGTGTGCCTGCAGGTACGCGTCCTGCGTGACTACAACGATGTGGTGTTCAGCAGCGGCAAGGTCAGCCTGCATCGCGGCAAGAGCCACTGGCTACCAAGCGACGAGGTGCACCCCCTCATCATGGATGGGGTTCTGGAGCTGGTGGGTGCTTCTGGCAACAGCTAGTTAGCCAATATGACCAAGTTGCCAGCTGGGGTCCTTTGCCAGTCAAATTCAATGAGCACATTATTGACAAGGCCTGCCAGGCCGCAGAGGAACAACGCGAACTGAGTAGTTATACGTATCCATATTTCTCTTGCCAACCACTTACCGTCTAACTTGTATGATTGCCACAAAATGTCACATCCTATGTGCCTTGCCGACTCTACTGCTATTTTTACTTGCATCTTTTACAAATTCCCACATGCTTAAAACCCACCACTGGTATTATTTCTCGTCTTTTAACAGGCTGAGAACGCGTACCAGTCAATCCTCAGTACTTTACAGCATGTCAATTAAATCCTAGCAGGCTTCAAACATTCGCGATGGCCCAGGTTTGCAGCCTGCTTGCCGCTCACTTGAAGCCTGCGTTCAATACAGTGCATCGCTGGGTGCCAACACCCCAGCCAATACCTTAGGATATCTGACTTGCTTATTGTCACGAAATGTGTCGCGTCGTAAGGTCCTTACTCGCTTGCGCTGGGTGCTCATGGTGCTCCGACTGCTCCGGCTCATTGGCGGCAGCGGCGGCGCGTTATGCACGCTTCGCCACTTCTCTTGCTCAAAGGGCAGTCCCGCCCTTCACCCGGCGCCTCCACCGCCACAAGGAGCCATTACCGCAACGTTTTCTAGTTGTTGCTGCCTACCGCTGTTGTGACCGTGCAAAAGCTCCAGAATACATTGCAGCCGGCAACAGCTCAGCGCGCACATAAGGTCATACTCATGTGATCACGCTAGGTCGATTGCCTGGGCGTCACGCGGAGAGCGCACCCTGTTGAAACGTGGCGGGCAGAGGCTGTGGCGGCGATCCGCCACCCGCTTTGCCATCCGCTAGTCAGAATGCCCGGTGTGCAGTGTGTCATATGCCTCTCTTCAGACACCAGCAGCGAGGACTGGTGCGTGCTTCGGGAGTGCGGCCATGTGTTCCACACTCATTGTATCGACCAGTCGCTAGAGCACAACAGGAAGTGCCCACAGTGCCGGGTAAGTGGGCTCTCATTCCTAGACCCTTGTCACCACCTGGTTGCCTTATTGCTGCTACTGCTCTGCGCCCAAGCCCTGCGTTCATCTCAAGCTGCTAGTATTATTTTGCTGACCTGGCTCCGTCTTGCTTCCCGCAGCTGGAGTACAGCCGCAGGAAGTACAACTCTCACAACCCTCCCTATCAGCGCATCTTCTTCGAGTTCAGCACCGAGCCAGCCTCACAGCCGGTGCCAGATGCCAACGACAGCAGCATGGTCAGCGGGGGCAGTGCCGCAGACCTGCAGCAGCTGGCGTTTCTGCAGAGCCAGCTACGCGACAAGGACCGCCGCATCCAGGCCATCAGCACACAGTTGGCAGAAACAGAGGAACAGGTTGAGCGGCTGGAGCGGGATGTTGCCCTGGCACGCACTGGGTGAGTAGAACGCAGTAATCACAACTTGGGCGTGCTCCACATGCTGTTGGGGCAGCAACAGCAGACAGGTGGTTCAGGCTTTGCACCAGTGCATGACCCCACCGGCTCCATCTGTCACCTGCTGCCTTCTGCAGGATGCGGGACAAGGAGATGCAGCTGCAGGAGAAAATCAAGGAGTGCAGCCAGGAGCACAAGAAAGTCAAGGGCATGGCCAATCATGTAGCAAATCTGGTGAGCCCTGTTGTTGAATCTCAAGATCCTGGCAACTCAGAGCCTGATGCACCTGTGAGGTTCCTCCCTGCTTTTAGCTATGTCAACAATGACACTCCATGCCAAGGGGTTATTGATTGCTTCAATAACTTGCAATGTGGCCCTGGGGGGCAACTGATTCATACCTAGCACCAATTCACCATCAACATCACCACATAACTCCTACCTATAGGAGGCAAAGCTGAAAACGGAGGCAGCTCGTGCCTCGCTGTACGCGCTTGCCACTGACCACAGTCTGGTGGGCGGGGCACTAAGGGCGGAGGTGGACAAGCTGGTGCAGCTGGGCCTCAAAGCGCCCAACGACTTCTGGGAGAAGCTCATGAGCGAGCGCAGGTGGGTGGGTGGGTGGTGGTGGTGTGTGTGGGGGGTGGGGGTGGGGGTGTGGTTCGTCGGACGCGGGCCGGGTTGGCGGGCTAAGTTTGAGGGGCATAGAATTCAGCCCAGTTGTGCCACTATCTCAGTTGTATTGTGGCATAACCCTAGCAGCAGCAAGGCGACTACCCTGGGTGCTGGTGGACCGTACATCCTTGCTAACCAGCACATGCTCAAAGACTGCTTTCCCGATCTCTGCAGCCAAGTCATTATTGCAAGCAGCAACAAACACGGACGCGAGAAGGCCGCATTGGAGCGGCGGCAGCAGCAGCTCCAGGTGGGCACAAGTGCTGCTGGCCTCTGAGCCGCCGCTGCAGTTCTGAACTGGGTACTACAAGCCGCGGCTGCATGGCTTGAGCCCTTTCGCTTGAGCCCTCTCAGTCTGGCCTACCTGTAACATGCAGTTGAGGCCAGTAGTTCCTCTTGCATGGTAACTTGCATGCCGCTATTGGCCACATATACCCAACAGTGACCCGGTCCCTGTCCCTATCTACCTTTCCCAGGCTGAGATGGACCAACTGCAAGAGCAGGTGGCCAATCTGAAGCGCAGCCTGGCAGCAGGCCGGCAGCAGCAACCTGGCAGCGGGGCAGCATCACAAGTTACGCAGGCTATGCTTGTGCCTCGGCTCAACAGCAGCACTGCTGGTGCCGGCAGACATGCCATCCGTCGCTTTGGAGCCGCAGCCTCCAAATTAGCATGGTCAGCTGGGCCAGCAGGGGCAGCACCTGCTGAAGAGGACCCATTGGTTCACACCTATGAGCTGCTGAACATGAGGCAGGCTGACCTGGCAGCTGCTGCTAGTTCGCGACGCTCTTCGCAACACCAGCCGCAGCAGCAGCAGGCGCCTGTGGCAGCAGCACCGGCAACGCAGAGGCCTCCGTCAGCTGGTACCCTCGCCCCATGCACAGCAGCAGCAGCAGTTGGAGGGCCTGGACAGGAGGAGGACGAGTTGGTGGTGCTTGATGATTCAGAAGAGCAGATGGAGGCAGGAACAGGGGGCTGCTACAGCGAGGTTGAGTCAGATGCTGAGGAGGAGGATCAGGTGGGGCACCAGGCAGCGGTAGCGACAGCTACGAGTTCCGAGCAGCTCCATGGTGCGGCATCCTGGCAGCAGCTGCAGCAGCAGGGAGGGACAGGCAGCTTCTTAGGCAAGCGATCCTCATCAGGGCCTGCTGCAATGCATGGCAGGCGGTCGGTGCAGGGCTCAGGCAATGATGTGGCAGGCTGCTTACAAATCAGCGCACATGATGAGAACTGTGCCAACAGCAGCGGCAACGGCGGCGTGCCATTGCTGGCAGCAGCTGGGCCGGGGAGGATTGCAATGCAGCATGCGCCAGGCCGAAGCTTCATCCGCAACTCTGCCGCAGCAAGCCTTGGCATCGACCGTGGTAAATTCATCAGCAGCGGTCCAGATGGCATGGGCGGCGTAGCCACAGCTTACCAGGGCAGCAGCCGCAGCGGCCCTGTGCGGGTGAGTTCTTCTCACTATGTAGCAGCGGGCCCGTGGGCGGGGATTGGGGATGCTGGGCTATTGAACTAAGTGACTTTCATACAAGTTACTACTGTCTTGCAGCTGTCCCAGAAGCAGATCGATGTGCGAGCCATGCAATCACAGCCAGGCGGGAGCAAGAAGGCGCGGCTTGGCTCGGTCACTGGCGGGGGCGAGACGGCAACAGCAGCTGCGGCCCTGCGGCGTAACAATGCGCTGCCAATCACCAGCTTTTTCAGTAAAGTGCAGCAGTGATGAAATATATATCGACTCAACATCAACAGAGTAGTGTCTGCTGTAACAGCTGCAGTATTTAACCTGGTCAGAAGCGGGTAGCGCAGCGGACGCTGCTGACGGCGACAGGGGCCACAGTACAGATGCAGGTACACGCGAGTCCCAACTGCAAAGCGCATTTCCAGCAAAGCTGGGCCGCAGCTTTACTGATCATTTACGCTGCTGCCGTCCCTAACGCGGCAAAATGTCTGAGCAGCTATCAGATGGAATGGGAGCTCTGAAGCCTCCCAGCACCGCCGAGTCTCTGGTCCGATCACATGGCCGCAATGCATTTATTGCTTCTAGCTCGCGCTTGCCTGCCCCGTTGCCAGAGCTGCATGTGTGACGCATACTTTAATGCTGCTGGACGCCTTGACGCTGCAGGAGGCGGAGCGCGAGGCTCGTAAGGCCGCCAAGGCGGCAGAGAAGGCAGCCAAAGAGGCTGCTAAGGCCGCAAGGGTAGGCTAGCGGCAGCTACCTTAGGCGCCATGCATCACCGCCATCGTGTTGCCTCCAGCAGACGGGTGCTATTTTGCTTGCGTTGCCCAACCTGCAAGCATATAACTTGTGAATGTTGTTTGCTGCTCTTGCAGGCAGCACAGCGCGGTCAGAAGCAGGCCCCAAGCACGCAGCCAGATGCTGACGACCCGCTGGCCGCGCACTACGGCGACACTGAACTTGTTCAAAGCCAGGGGCAGAGCGGCCGCGTGTGGACTGATGTGGCAGCATTGACAGAGGAGAAGATAGGTCAGACGGTGATGGTGCGTGCACGTGTGCACACCGTGCGCGGAAAGGGGAAGTCGGCATTCCTGGTGCTGCGGCAGGCAACCGCCACCGTGCAGGCCACCTTGTTTGTGGACGATGTTAGTGTGAGCAAGGGCATGGTCAAGTACGCCTCGGCTGTTCCCCGTGAGTCTATCGTGGATGTGGAGGGCAAGGCAGTGGCACCAAAGGTGCCCATCGAGGGATGCTCACAGTCCCAGGTGGGTGCCAGCTTGGTGGCAAATAGACTGGCAAGGGGTGGACTGTGCACCACTGGGCAGCTGCTAGTGGGGAAGGACATGTGCGGCGCGGATGGTGGGAGGCAAAAAAAATCTGCTCCTGTTAGCAGAGTGCATACTATTCCCTAGGCTTTCCTACTGTCCCTCAACATCGGTGATCAATTGAAGTAAGCCTTTCAAAGCCAGCAGTGCCAGCTTGCATCTACACACCTGCCTACCTATCTTTCACCTTGTTGGTGGCACAGGTGGAGCTGCAAGTCACTGCAGTCCACGTGGTCAGCCGGGCAGCGGCGCTGCCGTTTGAGGTGACTGACGCGGCACGCAGCGCTGAGGCTGTGCGCAAGGCAGCGGAGGCCGGCGAGATACTGGTGACAGTGGGGCAGGTGCGTGCAGTCAAGTTGGTGGTTTTAGCTGTGCCCCCTTTGGGGCTGAATGTTTTGGAGACTGTGACATGGACTTGCTGGGTCCCTTGTTTGTGGTTGCTGCGATAAACACATGTTTGGGGCTAAGGCTGCCTCTGCTGGTGCTGCATAAAAAGAGTTTGTTGTGGATGTAGTGTTGCGCTGTGCCCATGCTACTAGCTCGCTGAAGACACAAGTTGTGCCATGCCAGGGTGTGCTGTGTGCTGCTCCCATTCCTCCAAATAATCCGTGGCAGGCACCGCACATGCCAGCTGTCGCAATGTCACATGATACTTTGTAAAAACCATAGCTTTCCAAAGCTACACATGCATCACCTCGGTGCAGGATGTGCGGCTGGACAACCGGTATGTCGACCTGCGCACCCCCGCCAACCAGGCCATATTCCGCGTGCAGTCCGCAGTCTGCCAGGTGAGAACAGAGGGGTGGTCCGTGCACCCGTACTGCATAGTAGGTGCTAGTGATGTTTATAACGCAGCCGGTACAGTACATGACTGGCCAGACTGTAGAACGTTGGTTCATGGCCTCTGCTTGACGATGCATGTTCAGCTTTCGCCTCACATTCTGCTTCCGGCTTTTCCTCCCCAAGGCGTGCAAATACAGGCCCCCTGTCTCTGTTTTGTCTCTGCCCTTTTCCATCTGCAGCTGTTCCGCGAGAGCCTGCAGAGTCAGGGATTCATCGAGATCCACACCCCCAAGCTGCTGGCAGGTGCCAGCGAGGGCGGCGCTGCCGTGTTCCACTTTGACTACATGGGGCGGCCCGGCTGCCTGGCGCAGTCGCCACAGTTTTACAAACAGATGGCCATCTGTTCTGACCTGGGTCGCGTGTTTGAGATTGGCCCGGTGTTCCGCGCAGAGAATTCGTACACCCACCGGCACCTGTGCGAGTTCACGGGGCTGGACATGGAGATGGCGATACACGAGTCCTATCATGAGGTGCTGGACGTGCTGGACGCGCTCTTCGTCCACATGTTTGAGGTAGGTGGGGTAGAGGGGTTGGGTTCAGGCTGGGGTGTGTGGTGGGTGTAGAGGTGAGGCAGGAGATAGTCGAGCAGCTGGGGCTGGAGCAGGCCCTGAGGAGTGATGGTGGCCTTTTGTTTAGAAGGAAGAAGTGGCAGAGGGATTAAGTTTGCCTTAGCGACGGGCGTGTGTTAAAGCAAGTTAGGCGTGGCTGTTGGCGCTGTGGAGCAGAGTGAGGGGATTCAAGGTATGTTGTATTTGAGGCCATGGGCATTTAGTCTCCCAGAACCTCAGCAATGCAGCAGTGGTTCATTGCTTGGCTAGTCTGAGCACAGCTCTGGGTCAGTGCCGATTCCCCATGCCACTGCTCACCATCATCCTCCCTCCGCCCCACCTACCCATTAATACGTGGTTGTTGCAGGGCCTAAACAAGCGGTGTGCCCACGAGCTGTCTGTGATTGGGGAGCAGTACCCCTTTGAGCCCCTCAAGTTCCTGCCCAAGACGCTGCGCCTCACTTTTGCAGAGGGAATTGAGATGCTGCAGCAGGCGGGATATGATGTAAGTGAAGCCCGCTGGCTGGCTGGCTGGCTTGCATGGCGGGGGCCCTGAGTCTGCTGCACTGGATTGCTGCCAGCCCACCTGCTGGCATTTTTTGGGCATACGCCACAAATCAGAGGCATCGATGCTGCAAGCCCTGCGCCTGGCGCCTTCTGCCAGCCTTTGCAAGTACTCGCTTCGCTGTCTGACAATCTGTGTGCTTGTAATTGTTGTTTCTCACAGGTTGACCCCTTTGGTGACTTGAACACCGAGCTGGAGCGGGCGCTAGGCAAGCTCGTGAAGGAAAAGTACCACACGGGTGCGCGCACTGGGTGGATTTGCGTGGTTGGACAGGTGGAAAGCAGGCCTCTGATCTACGTCACATAACTGAATTGGCGTGAGGGGCATCAGCATACAAGGGAACGCATTGCAAGTCTTACCTCTGAAGTAAGCGACATGTTGCCTTATGAAGCACGCGACGATCCACTCCTGGCACAAACCTGCATTCTTTTCGGCATGCCACTTATGCTGGCCTGGGGGCTTGATATATGGACGCTCCCTTGTTCACCCTTTGCATGCGCCTGCAGAGTTCTACATCCTTCATCGCTACCCGCTGGCCATCCGCCCCTTCTACACCATGCCCTGCAAGGACGACCCGCGCTACTCATGCTCCTTTGACATCTTCATTCGCGGCGAGGAAATTATCTCAGGGGCGCAGGTGGGCGCTGCGCACGGTGATGGTGAGGGTTCGCTGGTCTCGAGAGTGCAGTGATTATAGCGTGCAGGAGTTGGCGTAGTGCTACATCGCTCAGGCTCAATTTCACCTCAAACAACCACGGCCACAATCCCTGCATAATATCACCCCAACTCTCCAACCCCAGTGTGCCCCATTCCGCCCCACCCCCCAACACACGTCTGTGATTGCAGCGCATCCACGACCCGGCGCTGCTGACACAGCGAGCACAGGAGCTTGGCCTGCCTGTGGACACGATCCAGTCCTACATTGATTCCTTCAAGTGAGCAGCAAGACACGGTAGCCCTTACGATAGTCCGACATTAGGGGGGCTTGCCAGGATTGGGAGACAATATCAGGGCAGCCCAGCAGCTCACCATATTACACATATTGCAACCCCCTTCAACATGCAACAAGACAGTCTCAACACCCCCTTGAACAGCCCGTCGGTTTGCATCTTGTTGCATGTCCCACGCTTGTCGGCCCTCTCCACCGTTTGTGCATGTTGCAGGTACGGTGCGCCCCCACACGGTGGTGCTGGCGTGGGTCTGGAGCGCGTGGTCATGCTGTTCTGTGGGCTGGACAACATCCGCAAGACCTCCATGTTCCCGCGGGGTGAGTAAAGTAGGGTGAGGCGATGTTTGGGCTGCCGGGATGTTCTCAGGAGGGATGAACTCAGAAATCACACTGCTGCACTGGGTTAGTGGTCCCCCTAGCCATGGTGGTCCCCACTAGCCAAGCTAACAACTTGACTGCCGCCTTTGCAACGCAGACCCGAAGCGCTTGACTCCCTGATTTCACGGTGTCATGCACAAATCTGCTGCCGGGGCTGAGGCATGCCACAAGTCTTACCTGTCCCACATCCAACGCTCAATCCTGCCAACACTGCTTGTATACGCAATCAAATCAATTGTTTAAGCATTTATAAATGAAATATCCGCAGATCATCAGTTCTCCATTCATTGAGGGGAATACAGGAGCGGGAGAGAAGAGGAGTGCAAGTGGTATAGATGTATATTTGGGCGGCAGCTAGAACTGGGCCCAGCAGCGGGTGCACAGGCCAGCGCAGTTGCCCTCGCAATCTATGCAATTTCCCAACACGCGGGGCTTCCGCTTGATGGCGTTGACCAGCACATTGCCTTTCATGTACCACTTGTCGCGCAGCACCCTTACGTTCTCTTCCATCAGTGCCACCTGCAGCCCAAGGGCCTCGGGAAATGCCTTCACCAGGGCTCCCACGTCAGCTGGCGCTGCAATGCCCAGCTGGGCAAGGTAGTCCAGCGCTGCAGTAACCTGGTCCTGGTCAGGCACCTGCTTCATTCGCTCCTACAGGGCGGAAGGGGGCGGCAGGGAGAAGCAGACTGGGGTGGCTTAGCAACCACGGCAAATGATTTGAGTGGGAGCACAGGCGTGAACCTGCGGTTGACCAAACCATCCAGCTGATCACATGCACATAAAAAACTTCAATAGGCTGCTGCATTGCGAACAGCGGCACGCACCTGGCGCCAAAACCCCTGGCCTTTCCACCCAAACGCCTTGAGCAGCGCCGCATCCGCCTCTTCCGCCTCAAGCCCAGACCGCTGCTGCACCAGCTGGCTGCATGCCACCCACTGCTCTTGCTCTGTAGGTGCCAGCTCCACCGCTGCTTCTGGCACTGCACGACTTACGGCCATAGTCAGCCTGGGCCCTAAGCCAATGCGCTGCTGACGGAGCTGCCGCTGGCACCGTGCCGCCGCAGGCACCAACTGCAGCGTGCCACTTGGTGTCGAGCAGCGGCCTGGCTGGCAGAACGCCGCCGCCTGGCTTGACAACTGAGCCTGCATTGGGATGGGCGATGACCGTCTGAGTGGCCACGGCGGTTCACAACATTTGTTGTGTTCACAGCAGCACCCTCAACCAGAGCAGACCGACAGAATTACCATTTGTTGTGATACTATGATCGAGCTGTAAAAGGTCGTGCAAATGCCCCTCCATCTGCCACGTTCGATGGTCACTGACTTTCGCGCTGACCTGGTGACATCGTGGCCGTCGTGGCGGTGCTTTAGCGCAGCCTATGGGCATGCCTTTTGTCTCGTGACAACGCGGTGGCGTTTTATTCACGCAGCCAGATTGACCAGCAGCACGCACGGCCATGCACACCGTTAGCATGCGGCCATAACCGGTTTGCTGAATGTCTTCTGTCTGTGAGGTAATATTGCAGCATATTGTGGAGGGGTCCGGCATAACGGGGCTTTGCATGTGCGCGACCCTTTGTGCTGTGTCATTCCCGGCCTGCTGCTTCACTGGTCTGCCGTGTCCGGCTATCGAGCAGAAGTAGCGGCGCTGTGCCGCTGCGTGAACCGCGCAGCTCGACTGGAATAAAATGCCGTTGCCGCCGCCTCTGGCACTGCCGCCACAGGCACTTGGAGAGGGCACTCCAATGGAGGACCTCAGCTCACTGCGTCTAAGCCTTGGGGTGCGCAGTGTGCGAACGCGCGAAGGGCAGGAGCTGTCACCAGCAGAGGAGCCCACCGCACCCAGCCTGGCGCAAGAAATCTATGCAAAATTTGCAGGCAAAACGCAGCCTGAAAGCAGGCAGCTGGTTGCCATATTGGCAGCAGTGCAGGAGGTCATCAAGGCACAGGGTTTGGAGGTCACGCCCACCGCCATGTTTGCCGCCCTTATGGCCAGGTGCGGCCGGGTCCCAGGACTTGCTGGTTGGGATTGTTTGTGACTTGTGTCAGTGCATGAAGCACGTGGTGCTTGTTGCTGCTACTGCTGTCTTTGACGCACCTGTCCCAACACAACTTTTTGCACCACAGCCTGGAGAAGCCGGAAACGCTTGCCAGCAGCGAGGTGCTGGTGGCGATGTGCCACCTGCTGTGCATGGTGCTGGGCCGCGTGCCGAACCAGATCCTGCGTGCAAAGTTTGGTGCAAGCAGCCAGGTTCTGTGCCGCATTCTGGAGGCCAAGCAGGTGGGTGGACGCGGCAGGAAGTGCAAACTGCCCGCTGTTGTTGGAAGTTGTTTCAAGTCTTGCATTGTTCCCACTTATTTTGCTGCATCTGTTCTGCATGCACACACTCGTGTGCAAGGCATAAACCTTCCCGCCGATCATGGCGCACTTTTGCAGGGCGATGCTGCGGTTGCCAAACACGCGCTTCCCTGCCTGGGCCAGCTGCTGGCAGCATTCAACCATGCCGACTGGCCTTCGGCGGTCAGGCCATTCAACCTGCTGCTCAGGTGGGAAGACAGCCAGCGCCAACTGCTTGGCACACAAGTATCAGAGTTGCGTTCCAGCTGGCGTGCCTGGCCTGTTTTTGTGTGGCTCCAGCATGTCCCCGCCATGTCTTGTCCAAAAATCAGCAACCCTCCCTCATAATTTATACTGCCTGCCTGCAGCCTGAGCTTGGACAGCCGAGCCAAGGTGCGCCGTGCTGCACAGTCGGCCATGGGCGATGTTCTGGCAGGATTGCAGCAGTCGCAAGCAGCTCTGGCACAGGCCAGCGACGCTGTGCTGAAGGTGTGCGAGCGGGTGCTGCCGGGCCCAGAGGCTGCGGCGCATGCAGCAGCAGCGGCGCCCAGCAAGAAACGGCAACAGGCAGAGGAGGCAATTGCAGCAGCAGTTGCGGATGCGCTGCACCTGCTGGGGGCGCTGAAGCAATGGATTGCACTGCTGTCAGGTGCGTCGCTGCTAATCATGCTTGCATGCAAGCAGTCATGGCACGTTGCATGGGTCATTCCCTGCATGCTCGTGTCATGGGGCCGGTAGGTGTGGGCCGGCCGCTGATGAGTCCTGTTGTTGTTCTAAGTTATTGACACCGACCGTGACGCAAAAACGTGTTAAATGTCTGGACTTCTGGGCCAGCCTTTCTTATTCCAGGAAACTCAATGAAAACTTTAATCAACAAAATTCAATTAACAAGAAATCATAGTAAAGAATACCATATCTAGATTTTTCATCCACGCACATTTTCAATTCTTCATTACTAAACTCCTGCTTGGCTCTCCGCGGCATCTTGCCCTTGGTTGCCCGCTACCTGGCAGGCCTGTGCTTTTGAGCAAGATTACATTTCAACCCTGCTACCCTAGTGCTGCTCAACACTAAGTCTCCCCTGCCTCTGGCTGCAGGCGCTGCAGCCGCCGCCACGTGCGACCTGCTGCTCAAGCTGTACCCGCTGCGCCAGCCACTTCTGTCTCGGCACGCGACTGACGTGCTGACGGCGCTATGTGGGGCACCTGGGGGGCAGCTGTCGCCGCACGGCCTATCTGAGCTGTTGGGGGCAGTTCTGGGCAGCGAGCAGCTGTGGGAGCGGCGGGACCCTGACACCACTGTTGCTGCCATCAGGCTGCTGGAGGATGGGTTCTGCAGGCTGTCAGCAGTGGACAGCGATGCTGCTGTGCAGCGCCTGCCCCGCGCCTTCCACACGCTGGTGCCACAGCTGGCGTCGGACCAGGATACTGTGCGGTACGCTGCGGGCATGTGCTTGAAGAACATCATCAACGAGTGTGTGGCTGACGCAGTGGTGGATGCGACGGTGGCAGGAAGCGGCGGAAAGCAGCCCCCACCGTTGCTCAGTGTGCTGGCGGCATTGGAGGGCTCGCTGGGGCCGCACTACCAGGATGCCTGGGACAGCTGCCTGCCAGGTGAGCGGTAATGAGGGCCAGTTCCAGCCAAGCAATTTCGGGTTGGTGAGGGATTCAGAATCCAGAAACTGACTGCCACTGACGGGCTTTG
>JAAMXP010000330.1:0-13875 GCA_019693395.1 Ettlia oleoabundans
CACACACACACACACACACACACACACACATCCTGCGCACGCTGCCGGTAGTGGCCAGTGCACTCTGGACACAGCATGGGTGGGAGGACAAGCACACCTGAGTTCTCTCCATAGCAGGAACAGCAGAAGTTTTGGTGAAAGATGATGTCCGCGGGCTGGAAGCGGCGGGCTGGAAGCGGGCGCCCGCGGCGGAGAGGCAGACTGCTGGGCCTGCTGCAATCTCCGCTGTGCTGGATTCCTACCAGGTGGATCCTTCACTATGAAGGCATCAATATTCACCCCCAGGCCACGCCAAGCTGCTGCCAGATCCAGAAATCTGTCACGCCGTGCCGATCAATGACGAGGGCTACCAGTGCATCCCGCAGCTGCTCCAAGCCGTCAACGCAAATGATGAAACCACCACTTACGTTTTTGCTGCCAGTAGGCTGCAGCATGTTGCCGATGTCGTTGGACAAATAAATTATATCAATCACTGCCTTGCCGTCCCTGTGCTGCCAAAGTCAAAAGCAGCGGCACGGTGTGCTCGCTGATGCACTCGGTGAGGGTGAGGAAGCCGCGGCTTGGTGCTGATGCATGCTTGTATATTTCTTCTGCTGCCTGCTGCACTGCCATGATGGCATCTAGGATGGTGCTGTCTGGAAAAGCAGCCTCAAAGCCGTCGGGAGAGAGGCGTCGGGCGACATCACCGCCGCTTCCCAAGTGCCCAAGTGCTGTATGCCGGAAACATAAACCGGCGCATCTTTTGGTGCCAGAGTGTCGTTGTTTTGCTTGAAAAGCCGTTCATGCTGCGCCACACCCTCCTCCACAAATTTTGAGTTGCTCTATTCGCTTATGCTCTCTCCTCTAGCAAAGGCACGGCCCTTCTCTGCTGCAATATGACACATGCGTTGCGGGGACCCTGAGAGGCGGAAGTGAGCCCCGCGCGGGCCTCTGGGGACCTGCTGCCATTGCCAGGCAACTTGCGTCGAGCAAAGCCGGTCGCATGGTGGGTTGAAAAGGACCAAGACATGATGCGAAAGTGTCGGGAAGAGCGAACAGGGCGTTTGGAGAGTGGATCAGAAAAGGCCCAAATTTTGGTGGTTCTGTACCGGGCACCTTCTACTTCCAACACCCCTGAACCAACTCTGTTGCTTTCCTGCGCTTCCGGTATTCAGTGGGCAACGCTCTGCTTTTGATCAGGCGTTCCTTGCCACTGTTTCGCACGGTCTCCTGGTTGCGTTTTGTCCGCTTTGCGTTTAGTCAGCGCCCCATTGAAAGCCTTGGAACAATATATCAATAAAAACACCGCGTCTGCAGCTAAACGCCCTGCAGGGCCGGGGATTGACAGCGGCCGCTGGTGGCGGCAGTTCGCCGCGTTCCCAGCGCCCCCAGGGGCGGCAGTGTATGGGCGGCCACAAGCGCCTGCGCTCCTTGATACTGCCTGCTAAGCGCTGCTGGGTGCACCTGATGAACATGGATGTCACTCAGCTGGATATTTTCCGGCACTGCCGATTCCTACGCCATGTTGGCAAGGTGAGCTTGTGTGGCGGCGTGTTGTTCCTGCTGGGGCTCCCTTGTTGGCATGTTGCTCTGCAGACCTGTGACTTTTGTTTGCGGCTGCAGATCATGGTGCTATTCGTGCTCGCGCTCATTCTTGGCATCTACTACTCTACCCTCACGCAGTGAGTGAGCAGATTTGCTGGACAGGTTGCTGCCTAGGCTCCACGCTGCTGTGCTCTCCTTATAGAAAAACCCATGCCATTAGCTCCTGAGGGGTTGTTGTGTTGCGCTGTCAATAATGCAATGCTGACTCACCTCATGGCGCTTGCCAAGCGCCAATTCACACCTTGCACCTTAATCCTGCTTTGCAGCGGCATCGCATCGGGCGTGAAATCTGGAAACCTGGCCGTTGTCGCGGCTGCAACGCTTGGCGCGGCACTGTACACAGCACTTGTGGCGTTGGTGCTATGGAGCTACCTGGCCTGTTTCTTAACGCAGCCTGGCCATGTTCCACCAGGCTGGCACCCATTCCAGGTTGCAGAGGCAAGCTCTTACAACTCCAATATGCGTGTCTAGGTAGTGGCGATACTGGCTTGTTCTGGAACTCCCTGCGCGTTTGCTTATAGCTCCTGCTGCGTGGTGATCCTGGAAGCAGGCTGCCGCCGCCGAGCTGGATGCCTGGGAGCAGCTGGCTTACGAGCAGGAGCAGCGGCGGCAGCACCAGTGGGAGGGCCAGGCGGGGCGAGCCGCCGTCAACCGCCCGCGCTACTGCCGGAAGTGCAAGGCGTGGAAGCCGCCGCGTGCACACCATGACAGTATGTCGGGGCGCTGCGTGCTGCGAATGGACCACTATTGCATGTGAGGGATTGGTGACTTGTGTTGGGGGTGGGGGGGGTGGGGGGGGGCGCGGGGGTGTCCTGCATTGTAACCAGCGAGCAGGCAACAGTGTATTGATGTGGTGTCAGCATGCTAGCATGGTGCTGCAGCATTGGTTATTGTGCACGCTCCCTCATGGGTGCCGTCAGCAGGTCGGCTTGCTTGGTATGTGCCCTGCAGATGTCAGCAGTCACGAATCTGCGTGACCGAGGCCACCATGCACTTGCTATGCCTGCAACCTCATCTGCTTGCAGCTGGGTGCTCAACTGCGTGGGCCTGCTCAACTACAAGTTCTTTGTGCTCTTCTTGGTCTACGCCTGCCTGGCATGTACAGCCAGGTACAATGTCGTTACTCGTTATCGGCAATCTTGTCGGCCAGCATGCAAGAGCGGCTCACGATTAGTGATTACCAGCACCTGGTCCATTCGTATACCGGCGGCCTGCTTCGCACTCGACCCCTGTTACTTCGCACATCCTCGTGCGCAGCGCGGCCCTGCTTATCAAGCCTTGCATCGATGCCTTTGCATCCTCAACCCTCAGTGCTGGCGGACTCATTTTTACCTTTGTTACATTTGTCTTCAGCACGGCGTTCAGGTGAGGTTGGGTGTGCACTTGGACAGACAGTTGGTCGCAACGCACGACTGTCAGCATCTGGTTCGATGGATTTCAACGAAGGCTTCCTTGAACCTTGCTATTTTGCTTCGGGTTCCTGCAGCTTGGCACTTCTAGGTTTTGTAGTCATGCACGGTCGCTTGTGTGCCCGCAACATGACCACAATAGAGGCTTATGAGAAGCAACCCATAAAGTGAGCAGAGGCGGGGGGTGACCAGCTGGAAGGATATTCGGGCAACGGTTGCGCTTTCATTCGCCAGCTGTGAATTCAGGAAATTGAACAGCGGTTACTAGCTTTCCCGGCAGCTGCCATATTGCTTCCACCATTTACCATCTGTCACTGCCTGCCCTTGCTGAGCGCCTTGCCACCTCTGTGCTCGTTCAGTCCTTGGCCGTTTGACCAGGGCGCGTTCCAAAACTTTGTGGAGGTGTTTGGGCGAGATAGGCGCTACTGGGTGCTGCCTATCCATACGCAGCAGCACAGGCGCAGGTGGGTGGGTGGCTGCTGGTTGTGGTGTCAGGACCAGCAGCTGCTGTGACCCCGCTTTTGCAACTTGTCCCACCCACGTCACCTCTTGTCCACACGCTTTTACTGCCCCGTTTGCAGCTTGCTGGAGGATGCACTGCGCACACCTCCGCCACCTGACGAACTGCTGGGAGACCATGAAACTGTTTAGCTGGTGATATGTGCCTTGCACTGCAGCATTCTCATGTGCAAATATGAACGGTATGTAAGCGCATTCCTTCCTAGCTTCGCCCCGAAAAGTCCTACACACAGGGACGCCAAAGCCACCACCATTTTGGCTTGTGATACCATTAGGGGTATCACGAGGGTAAACTGAACGAGACCACCAGAAATGTGGTCGGAAATCGGCGGCAACGGTTTGCCAGACACCAAAAGAAAGCAAGGCTTGCAGTCGTGGATAGAATGCAACGTAGCTACCCTCAGCTTCACTACTGTTATTTTGATGCAATACAGAAGCATACGACCATTTGGGAATGCCTTGGCATTAGCGCTACGGGAAAAAGTTGCACGTTTAAAGTTTGCCAACCACCACAAACCGCTGCTGCCCCTTGCTGCCCCCGCATCAACCCTTGCAGCGAAATCTCAGCCCTTCAAGTGGTACAAGCCGCTTGTGGCCTTGAACATGTTGAGCCCTAACCCCCAAACCTTTTGGTGAATGAAACAAAGACAGTGTCGCATCAGGCTGACAAGGGCCGGCTTTGACCGTAGAGTTGGTTGCAAGTCAACTGTCTTCGCAACTTACGGCAGCCACCCGCCAAATGCCTGCCGCTCCCAGAGCGCCCGCGCTGTCAAGGAGTGCCCTGGCTGCTGCTGGTCAAGCGCTTCATCGTCCCTGACAGTTTCCTGCCTAACAACGGCCCGCTGCCGCTCCCCGGGCTGCGGCTTGGGGAGCGCCCTAGCAGGCCTGGTGCCCCCGCTTCTGCCCGCTCAAACAGATCGTTCAGCAACGCGGCTACGTCAGCAGGGCCATACCGCTCGTACTTGGAATGGTTGTCTGCATGAATATTGAGGAGAATCGCCGTAAAGCAGGAAGACACAAGCTGCTGGGCACCTAACTGAATGGTATCAACAGACAAAGCAAAGGGCAGTGAAGTGGCCCTTGTTGCAGTGCATCCCTCCCCCACGTTGGGCAGTGACAGCAAGTCCACCTGTGTAAGTCGCCTGTTTGTACTTGGACCAGAAGCTGTCGTACAACGGCAGCAGCTTGTCGGACAACGCATCCTTGACAGCAAAGCGCAGCGTGGCATCAGGCACCGCCCAACCCTGCACAACTTGCAAAGGCTAAGAGTCGAAAAGGGTGTATTATTGGAGCAGGCAGCCAGCCATGGAACAATCACTGCTGTGCTGTGCCGCCGGGCCCTTTTGCAGCGCACATCATCACCTGTTGTGCCTGCGCCTCAGTCAGCATCTTGTTCACTGCGCTCCACTTATCCTTGATGGCCTGCCGTGCCGCCCTGTCACCCGCAAGTCCTGGTGGCACAGCCTCACGCGCATCCTGCCGCAGCAGCACCAGCAGCCCTCCCCAAGCCAGCTCCACATACTGTTGCTGGTACTCGTCAATCTTTGGCTGCATATGCATACAGATGCAAGCATTATAGGGGTAGGGTGGGGGTGTGGGTTGGGGGGTAGGGGTGGGGGTGTTGGGTGGTGCAAGCTGTGTCCAGGCATTGTTGGGTAAAGCGGAAAAGATTGAGACCCGTGCAAGGGGCAGCATGAAGCAGCGACTTCAAACACACCACTGAAGCCCAAGGGT
The DNA here is from genome assembly GCA_019693395.1 of Ettlia oleoabundans. Taxonomy (NCBI): domain Eukaryota; kingdom Viridiplantae; phylum Chlorophyta; class Chlorophyceae; order Chlamydomonadales; genus Ettlia; species Ettlia oleoabundans. Next base: position 5,247 of record JAAMXP010000330.1, read on the forward strand.
CCATGCGTGTGCTCGCAAGCCAGCATCACATCCTCAACCTTGTCCTGTGCCCACCTTATGCTGCTCAGCCCAGCCCTCAGCCACCGCCTTGAGCTCCCGGCTGGCGTCACAGGCGTGCACGATGTGCGCAAGGTTGTTCATCTGGTGCAGAGCAGCCAGGGCCCTGCTCTTGAAGGCCAGCTTAGCCCTGGATTCCAAAGCTGCCAGCAGCGTGTCAAATATGTCCCCAACTGCTGCCCCCATTTTCTCCAACAGTCGAGCCTCGACAGCCAGGCTACCGGCCCCACGGTTGGATGTAGGGCTGCTCGCTGCAGCAGCAGGAACTTAAAGGCATTGCAGCATCATTTGGGCCACGCCAGCTGGTTTCTAAAATTTGTTCGAGGCATTCGGGGCAGAGCATTGCATACAAAGACACATACATGCACATAGCCTCCCCTGATGCGCTTTCCCAGCATGCTTCGAGATGCACACCACCAAAGCAGACTTTTACGCCCACGTACCATCCCCAAACAGCACTGAAAGCGAAGAGTCGTACGCTAGGATACGGCGCAGCAGGGAGACGGTGCCGGCGCACAGCGGGTGCACGGTGCCGTCCGGCGGCATGCCCTTGGCAACGTCGCGTGCCACCGCTTCCTGCAGCTCCCTGAAACAGGCACGCACCTCCGCTGCCAGGCGGCTGCGCAGCTGCAGGAAGATGCGGAGGCAGGATGGCAGTAGGCCAAGGTGGTAACTGAAGACTGCAACGGTGGGGCCTGAACCAGCAGAAGAACGCATGGCAGGCCAGGGAGGGGAGGGCAGTGGCAGCAGGTAGGGCGGAGCAGGCAAGCGGAGTGAAGACTGAAACCTGTCACCCACCTGGATCAGCTGGCTCAGCACTGGCAGCGGGTCGCCCCCTTCAACTGAAGAGGCCCGTTCTAGGCGCGAGCCCCCTGTTGCCAGGGCTGCCCTGAGGGGCGGCAGGCAGCCCTCCACCACATCGTGCATTTCCAGCACGCCAAACAGCTTCTCCGGCGCCCGCCGCGCCGCCAGCACCAAGTCTGCCACTTCAAGAAGAGAGCCCGCTCCGCCCATGGCAACCTACACCGACAGGGCGGAGGGATGGAGTGGGGCATGCAGGGCAGGACAGGTGGGCCAAGGCTACCTTTCAGGGCTGGCTCCTTAAGGGCGAGCAGGCACGTGAACTAATGGCAGCAGTTGACTTCGCACCTGGGACAGAACTACTGCCTGCTCCGAGGGTGGGAAAACGGCGGCACAGAGCCGTGCCTCCTCCTGCGCCAGATGCACATACAGCCTAAGGGCTGCCACCCACCTGCATCAACAGGAAGCTTGCATTACCATTTTCATAGCAGGTTTTGAAACTATCACTTACATCATCCTGTCCCAGTGCAGCTGAAAATGCACTGTGTGCAAGCCGATCTGGTTATCGCCGCTTGCCAGTCACCCTGGAATGCGGCCCTCAATCTGCTGCCAGGTCAGCCGCACCACCTCCTCCTTGCTGCCGGAAAATGGGGACAGGAATCCTTCTAGAGCTCCCTGCAGCACCCCCCGTCGAGCATCGGCATATGCCTTGACCACAGTGCGATTGCTGCCGCGCAGCATTGCTGCTGCCAGAGCCTTGAGCTTGGACAACATGGTGTCTGGGAGGAGGCCCAAGGGGGGACCTTGCGCACCGGCAGCCTCAGACGACGACATTACTGCTGCTGCTGCAGCAGGCCCACGGCCGCCTGCAGCCTCAGCAGCCGCTTGAGCGTGCAATCGCCGCAGCATTGCCTGAGGCACACCCGAGTGCTTCTGCAGCAGAGCAGTGAACTCATAGCTGCATGCTGCCAGCCCGTTGTCCCGCAGTGCGGCTGTATGCCGCAGCGCATTCTCTGCCGCTGCCATGCTGCGGTGAGCCTGCAGGAAGTCGATTGCGGTCTCCAATCGGTCCATCGCAGCCAGGAAGCCCTCCAAGTGAGCGCGGGGCCCCGCCTGAATCACTCCTTGCATCTGTGGTGAGAAAATGGGCAGTGGGGGGATACTTTAATTCAACCAACCAGGGCAGTTCGAGCTGTGCACAGCCAAAGCAACCCCTATGTGAACCCACCTTGCGGCTTGCATCCAGGTGTTCCAAGACCTGCAGATAACAAGAGTCCAAACACATAGTGGCTAGGGCAAGGCATTTGCAGTGGTATCAATGGCTGGCCTCAAATGTGCATGCACAGTATACGAAAGGCGGCCCAGCAGCAACAGTTGGCAGTAGCAGTAGCCTTGCCTCCTCGCTGCGTTGCTTGGCGGCCGAAATGTTTTCCTTTGCGCGGGCCAGCGCAAGCGTCTTGCTGGTCATGGGTGCTGCCTGGCGGCTCAGCTCTCCCAGCTGCCAGCTGGCCAGGTCTAGAAGCGAAGCCGCCTCCTTGGTGCTGGCATCCAATACGGCAAGGTCGGCTCGTAAAATAGCAGCAGCCCCAGCCAAGCTGGAGTTCATACTGCAACCTCAACCGCCAGTAGCGGGTGCCGCTGGGCAGGGCCTATGTGCCGCCAGTTCGGGCGACAGGCGGGAGTGCCGCACCCTAGCGCGAGAACGCGGGCGGCTGATCTGCGCCACTTTGATCCCGTTCAACGGCTCAACTGGAACGGCAATCGCTCTGAGCCTCTTCAACTTTTGTTTGCGCAAGCAGACGCGGAGCGCCTTAAAACTCCCTTGCGCGAAGGTGGCTTTACAAGGATAGATAATTCACAGGCGGTCCTCCTGCCACAGAACACTTACATGTCGCAGCCAGCTCAGCACCGCCATGTCACATGTTACGTCGGCCCAAATGGGCCCTTGCTCACTCCTTTCATTATCAGCGTGACAATTGGCGAACTCTTGCAGAATCATAGTAAGACTGTTACACTGCACTCATGCAGGGGTTACCAAAAGCTTCGCGTGATAAGAAAGGGCTGCAAGAGAATGATGAAGCTGGTGCTAGCAAAATGCAGGATGGGTGCAGCATGCAACACTGCATTGAAAGCACGCAGGCTGCATGCTGCACGCAGGTCTGCATCGTGGTACACAAGGGGATTGGAAAGTGAGGCATGTCTGCAACATGGTATGCCACATCACTTGGCTGCTGCTGTTTGTTGCGCCGGCTCCTCGTCCAGGTTGCGGCAGTAGGGGCCGGGCGGCTCCCCTACAGGAGCAAGACATCAAGCAGCTTAACAATCTTGTCCACAAGAAGTTGGCCCCGGAGCGCTGATTGACTGAAACCTTCGGGGTAGAGAGACACCTGTTAAATCTGGGGCCCAGCAACCGCATCCCACAATTCGTATAAAACTGGCATGCGCCCAGCGGCACCTCACCCATCAGCGTCATCTGCTCTGGCTTGGGTTTGCTGGGTACCCACTTGTCCCCCATCACCGTTCCCGCCGGCTCGGCCTTGCTGCGGTGCTGCGAGCCCACCTGCAGCACAGCAGACAGAGCATGCTGGTGCACATCTGAGAGCAAAGGCCAGCACAACCACTGCTATGTTGAAGGAAGCGACAATGCAACCACCAGCGCATCTCTGTGTCTGCCGCACCTCCAGCGCAAGTCCCCTCCTGCCTAAAACCCTGTGTGAACGTATGCTCCTGCCCCCAAACCACCCCACCCACCCAAGTATCCAACCAGCCTTCCACCCACCTTTGGTCTGCCGCCCTTTTTCAGGGTCTCGACTATGCTCACAGCGTCTGCGGGCGTGAGGTCCTCGTAGTAGTTGTAGCTGAACCCCTCCACCCCCTTGGTGTAGTCGGCGACGGCAATCATGGGCGCATTAACGCACGCGCCCATGCACTCCATCTCCCCAAGCGTAAACATGCCGTCCTGCAATGGCAGCATGGCGCAGGTGGACGGGGTGCAGGTGAGTAGTAGAACAAATCGACAAGGCAGGGTGGACACGCTGGTTATGCTGCTTGATGTTGTGCAGAGCAGCCTAGAGGCAGCCACATTTCTGCACAGCATGCAAAGCTGGTTAACATATGATTATTTACTTGATAACATGCAGCCCCCAACAATCTCCATCACCTCGCAAAGCCGCCAGCCCATCCCTTCCTCACCTGCGTGGTTTGTCCGTAATCGATGCCCAGATGATCCTTGAGCGCCTTGTAGATGCCCTTGGCACCCTGCAGCATGCACGGCGTGGTGCCACACACCATCACGTGGTACTTGCCAATCTTGCTGCGGTTGAACATGGTGTAGAAGGTGGCAACCTGCGGCACATTACTGGTGCACAGGGAAAGGTGTGGGTTGGCTATAAGAGGGAGCAAACTCTTTCTCGTTGTTGCTGCCGTTGTAACAGCTGGTGCAATATGATTGGCAGTAACGTGCACTGTAAAGGCGTTGCTGGGGAGGAAGGCAGCAGATAGGTCTGCAAGCAGTGCTGCACAGGCAAGATCTCATGGCAGCCAGGAAGACAGGCAAGCAAGCCAACATACGGCTCCTGTATTCCCTGCCAGCCCACCCACACATTCAGTTACCCACCCAAAGTTCTGTCTACCCACCTCGTAGACACGAATTTCCGGCATGTCGAGCACCTTTGCCACGCGGTTCATGGCCGCCAGGCTCAACCACCCACTGTTCTGCTGCTGGGCCAGGTCCAGCAGGGGAATCACCGCGGAGGCCTTGTAGTTGGAGGGGTAGCGAGAGATAATCTCGGCAGCCTGCCAGGAAAAGGAAGGGGTCGATGATGGCAGACTGGTCAAGTGACCCGTAGTGATGGCTGATGCGTGAAGGCAGGGTTGTGTGATGAATGGCACTATATAAAGTGAACGGCGAACAGTCGCGTGCTGAAACAGTGTGAATAGACTGTGATATTGACAATGGCAGTCCCAACAACTGCAAACAACTGGAGTACTTCAGTGCTTACACGTTCCATGGCCAGCACCCACCCTCTCATAATTTGCGTCTGTGAAGTCAAACTCGGTGTCCCAATTGTTGTAGGGCTCGTGTCGGTGCTGCGTCGATGCAATGCATAAAGCATGAGTGTCCCTGAGCTAGTATGGCAGCTCAAATTAGGAAGCAGGCCGGAACCCCAATGTCTGCCATGGTGACCACACCCCCTCCCTGTTACTCACCACATTGAAAATGTCATGGCTGTTTGTGGCAAACCATCGCTGTGCACCCACGCACACCGCTGCCTGTGCTACCTGCAAGCAGGCAGAGTCAGGGCTATAGGGTGGCCGACCTGGCAGAACACTATGGCTGTCCAGGCAACAGGAGGAAGCCGGTATGCAATCCAAGCATCAGACACACTGTCTAGGAGGGGAAGAGGACCTAGGTTTGCCACAGCAGCTGTGTACAAGCAAGAAGTTTTCAAGCACATGATGCAACTGACCACTGCCGATCCTGCCGCTGAAAAACTTGCCCACAATAGCGGAGCACAACACGCGTGGGTGGCGGGGAGGGCCGGGGTGGCACCCCTGCCAGGCGCACAAAGCCGGATCCACCGCTCAGGACTCACTTGCGCTGCTGGGGTGCTGCTGGTTGCCTGCTGGTTTAGCAGAGCCGAGCAACGTAGCAGGGCCCGCGCTGCGCTCCGCATTGAGCTGCCCACCGCCACCCTAGATCCGCTGTTTGAGGTTGTTTCGTGCTCAAACGACTTGCGAAAGGGCAGAGCTTGCGCCGCTCCACAAACCTAAAAGCCGGGGCGCCGGCAAGGCAACCCTCGAGCGTCGTTGGTGCCTGACCGACCTCCGGCCGCTTTAATTAACCTGGAAATTTGTTGGAAGGGGCAGTTCCTTCTGCTTGATCGCGAAGAAAGGCGATGCATGAAAGCTCGCCTCTCGCCTCTCGGCTCAGAGCCACTGTCTTTCTGAACACAATTTCTTCGTACATAGCTTTAACAAGAGATACTACTGTCTTTCCTTGGTTGCGGTGGCGTCAGTCTTGCGCGGGGTTTGGTCCGTTCAGCCGGCCCGTCGCCCCATTCCTCTCGGCCGCTTGGGAAGGGACATTGTAAGGCCTTCCAGAAACGTTCAGGGCCAAGGCGAGGCTGGGGAACACCGCACCCGCTAAGAACTCGGCGGCCGTCTTCCTCACCGCTCTTTACGCGTGACTTTTGCGGGCCCCCACGCCGCAACAGCTGCGGCGCAACAGCAGCTGCGGCGTTGGGCCGCGGGAGCCCGGCTATCACTCACTATGTCTGTGGCGACACAGCGGTCGCCCTTCGCTGTCGGCTGTAAGCGCCTGTACGAGAACGAGGAGAACGAGGACCACATTCAGCGCCAGGACAGCGGTGCCGGCTCTCATAAGCGTCATCGGCAGCGAGGCAGCCCCGTAGGTCGCTGTGGCAGCGACAGTGCGCAGCACGCATACACCGTGAGCCACGCCACTTTTGCGGCGGTGCGCGGCCTGTTCCTCGAGATGAGCGACAAGGTGCTTGCTTGACAGAGTGGGTTATGTGCTGTTTGTGCCTTGCATGTGGAGGTTGCATCAGGGCTGACCAAAGGCAAGGTTAAGAGCTTGATTGGATATGTGTGATGGCTTCATACCCCCCCCCCCCCCACCACCACCACCACCACCACCACCACCACCTTGCACCCGTTGGCCAACATTGAAAAGATTCTATTGCACGGAGTGCTACCTGAGGCTCCATACTCAGCCGCATCTGCTGCTGTCTGTCATCCCTTTCGTCTGAATGCAGGTTATTGCCGACGTGCTGGCTGAGTATGGGGACAACATTGATGCCGCCATCAGGCACCTCTCTGACCTCCGCCTTTCCACAGCTTCCTCCTCGGCGCCCGCGCCAGAGCAGGGAAAAGTAGCCAGTGAGCAGCAGTTGCACCACAACCAGGAAGCAACAGCAGATGCATCGGCTGGACCTGCAAGCACCTGTGATGGAGATGGAGTGAGGCCCGCTGTCAAATCGGCTGATGATTGGGTGGATACTGTGGTGGCTGAGATGGCAGCAGCCAAGGACATGACAGATGCGCGAGCACGCGCCTCTAGGTTGCTGCAGGCATTTGAACAGGCGGCAGTGTACCACGCCAAGCAGGTCCGGGGGTGTTGAGCAGCCTACTTGACCACCGCTGTGCTTGGCTGCCGCTTTCCTGAGTTCTGGACGGACAGACTTGACCAGCATGGTCTTGCCTTGCTGCGTATGACAGAGGGTGCTACACTGCCTCTGCTGCATGTTGAGTTTGCAGAGTATGGGCCTTGAGTTTGAGCAGTTACGTGGGCAGCTGCAGGAGGCGCAGCGCGAAAACCAGCTGCTTAAGCGTGCTGTTACCATCCAAAATGCACGCATGCAAGAACTGAGGTGGGTAGTGACACAACGGTATAATTTTTATCAAGATTGATCCTCATCCATTGCCACCTCCTCTGCCCTTTTTAGTTCCCATGCATGCGTCCAACGCTGTTCCACATGCACATTCCTGTGTCAACTCATTGATCTGCTAGAGATGGTTCTCAACAATTGATCTGTGCCGGTGTAAATTTGTGTGCAGTGGCAAAGAGGCTGAGGTGGCACAGCTGCGCCAGATGTTGGAGGGCTACCAACAGAAGTTGCATGCATTGGAGGTGCAGAATTACAGCCTCGCGCTGCACCTTAAACAGGCCACTGATGGGAAGAATGCAATGTCAGCCTCAAGCTTCAAGAATCCAGACATTTTTTAGCTGCAGCAGTTGGTTTGTATTTGAGCGTCAATGCCCAACCAATATGTTACGTTCGGGTTGGCAACACTTCAAAACAGTATGTTAGTAGGAGTGTTCTGTCGCAATTTTGCCATACAACCTCGACTTGCCTTTTTATTGCCACTTTTCCTCAACACGCTCTGATGTACGGCTATGTTGGCATTGCTGCTGTATATTGTTTCTCTACTTCTCGGGCACTCAGGTGTAACAACGCTTAACAATGCAATTGAAGTCACTAATGTTACAATTGAGTTGGGCCAAACAACTGCACGGTTAACATATTGCTGGGTAAGAATAGCGATGCAAACACCAAGGAATGGCGGTAAAAAACCACCGAGGAATGGCGTTGGAAACTGCTACTGTGACAGCAAGGTCTGGCTACTGCTCTAGCTGGAACCCATGATTGACATAGCAAAGTGGTTTGCTACGTCAATGTGTGGAAACCGTGATTGACATAGCAAGGTAGTGTGCCTACTTTTTCACCCCCTGTTTCAGCTTTGTTGACGCATGAAGGGTTGCCTTACTCGCATGGGCCTTTGGGCTCTGTCACAGCAATCACATGTTCCTGCATATCAGCAGCGGTGGAATGTGATAATTTAAAACATGTTGTACACCAATGATGGACAGTTGTGCGATAAGCAGACATGCCAAAGATGGTACCACTCCCCACCATTTAGCACATTTAGCACGCACCGGTTGGCTGATAGCACTCACCGTGGTACCCAGGTTCTCCACCTGGCCAATGCCTGACTCACGCTCAACACCTGTGGCCCGTGTCTCAACCTGTTTGCGCAGGATGGGCAGTGAATGCAGACAAGTCAATGCTGAATGTTGCGGACTTTGCCTGTGCATGGGACAGATTAGTTGCCAGTGTATGGAACAGATGTAGAAGCCACTCTGCACGCGTTGCAAGAAACAATCACTTCCAGAGTAGGATAGCGACCTTTTAGTAACAGGATGGATTTCATAGCCGCTCAATGCTACCCGTCGCTCAATGCGACCCAC
>JAAMXP010000332.1:0-12102 GCA_019693395.1 Ettlia oleoabundans
GTGCGTGCGCTGCCTCTCAAACCCGGTTTCCGCTGTGACAGTCTGCACTCTTGCCATGCCCTGGCCCGCTCCTGGTTGGCTGCAGTTGCGGGTGGTGAAGCCAGTCCACTAACCCGTACTGCGTGTCTGCTGCCCACCCATCCATACTTCCCATGGTGTCGTGCAGTATGTGCCCGCCATGATGGATCCTATCCTAGGAGACTACGCACGCAACAACCCAGATGCACGGTGAGGCGAGTGCATGCGGTCGTCGATTGGCAGGCACGCAGGCTTGCTCCGTTGGCAAGCACGCAGGCATGTGTGAAGTTGTTGGGTTGGCAGTATATTGGGTTTGGCAGGCTTGGCCCCCACTTCTTGCAGCCTTGCAGCAGATTCTGGAATCGTGAAGCCATGGGCACTTGCTTGCTGCTCTGATGGCGTTGCTGTGCTGCCTGGACACTAGAATATCCACCGTGCCTTGGGAGCCCCCCCATCCCACCCCACCCCCACCTCCAAAAAGAAAGAACAAGGAAAGAAGCCGCCCCTTGCTGCAGCGATGCCGAGGTGTTGTCCATGTTTGCGGTGATCATCAACCGCCTGCGATCCAAGATGGAAGCCGAGGTGCCTCGCATCTTTGGCGCTGTGTTCGAGTGCACGCTGCAGATGATCACACGCAACTTTGAGGTGGGTGGATGCGGCGAATGGCTGAGCAAGAGTGCAGGGCAGGGTATGAATCAATTGTCAGTGCGGGCTGCAGATACTTGGCGTGCAGAGTCGCTGTCAAGGTGCTGGGTCCCATGCATTGGCCCCTCAAGAGCCCCACCAAACCTCTGCACCTTATACGCCTTACTGCACGCGCAACATATTTTTGTGCAGGACTACCCCGAGCATCGCCTGCAGTTCTTCTCCCTGCTGCGTGCCATCACCAACCACTGCTCGTCGACGCTCTTCGCCATGGGGCCGGTGCGTGACCATAGCGCCAGCTTCTCACATAGTTTGATGAAAGAAACTATAGAAGAAAGAAACTGTATTTACACTGATGATGATTTAGCGGCAGCTGGCGTTTTGCGCCTTATCTGAGAGCGCAACCCTATCCTCAGCTGCAGCAGCCGCTTGTGAAGAAGCAGCTCAAGTGCTCTGTTCTCCTTTGCACATCCGCACCGCCCGTTTTGGACCTGTAGAAATCGCACTTTGCTTAGCATTCCCTGAATGCATCACTTTGCAGTTTCACTCCCCACTAACTTTGGACCGTTCCCACGCGATCGTCGCACCTGCAGGCGCAACTCAAGCTGGTGATTGACTCCATTGTGTGGGCCTTCAGACACACGGAACGCAACATCGCAGACACAGGTGAGAGCAGTATAGGAAGCCCAGCGATCCCAGCAGTGCCTCATATGTTTGCTCCTGTTGTCGAGGTCCCTGCTTCTCCCTCGGGGCGCCCATCTTGCTCTGGCTCTCGCCCCTGTCTTACTCCGTTTTTACTGTTTTTCTTATTGTATCCTCGTCAGTGAATGACCGCAGTCCCTGCCCATTCTCCTCCCGCAGGCCTCAACTTGCTTCACGAGCTGCTGGTGATGTTCACTGGCAGCCCCGCAGCCACGCCCTTCTACCAGGCCTTCTACACGCAGCTGGTGCAGGAATTATTTGCCGTCATGACGGGTGGGTGGGCAGACGTGCAGGGGTTGGTGCTGAGGACCAGCACCTCTGCATGCGTCTGTGCTTTGCCGCTGCTGCTTTCTGGCATTTTTAGCTGCCGTCTCATCTCATTTGCTCACCGCTCCGCTCGAGCCTTTGTACACAGCCGTGTTGTGCCCTCATCACGCCCTTCTCTCCTACTCCTAATGCTTTCTGCAGACACCTTCCACAAGCCTGGCTTCAAGCTGCAGACCCGCATCCTGCACCACCTCTTTGCAGCGGCGCAGGTGGGTGCTGAACTTCCAGGGATGCAATTGTTGCCTCATCGCAGTTCCTATTGCATGCAAGCTTTTCCGGTCTTAATGAACCATGGAAGGTGCGTGCCTGCCCAGAGCCCAGCGTGCCACATTTCTTGCGGCCAGAACTTGGTGGGAGCTCATATAGTTACCACCACTCCCTGTTTTTTCCACACAAATGCAGGGCGATGTGATCAAGGCGCCGTTGTGGGACGTGGCCACCACGCCAGGCGGCGCCTCAGCCTACCCCTCAAACGCCGCCTACGTGCAGCAGTTTGTGACAAATCTGCTGGCCACAAGCTTCCCGAACCTCAGGCCACAGCAAGTGCAGGTGGGTGGTGTAAACCGTGCACTGTTGCAGCCATTAATTGAAGGGCATTGGCAGCGTAAATAGTTTAGCTTGTCGGCCCAAGGGAACCGCCGGCATCATTTTGGCACCAATGGCTAACGCCGCCAAGCTGCTACGGGGATGGAGATCCAGCGCTGCGGGCCCATTCTTGCTAACTTGTCAGTGTTCTCTGACACCGCTTTACGTCCTGCTTCCTCACATTATCGTCAATCGTGTGCCTTTTGTTTCCCTCTCTCCGTGCAGGCCACTGTCCTTGGCATGATGGAGTTACGGGAGTTCCCCGCCTTCAAGCAGCACGTGCGCGACTTCCTGGTGCAGTCCAACCAGTTTGCAGACCAGAACAACGCAGACCTGTTCACGGAGGAGGTGGCAGCGCAGGTGGGTGTGTCTGTTGCTTTCCGTGCGGCGATGACGATGAGGGAGGTGTTGACGGCAGTTCGGGTAACGGGTCAGGAGCAAGTGGAGGCATTCGGGTGCTTCCCCATTCCGCTAGTTGGACAGTGTTGTCAACTGTTTCGCCCCTCCCAGCTTTTGGGGTCTTCAATCGCTCACTCAATTTGCAGGCAGAAGCTCAGCGGCAGAAGTTGGCCAAGGTGCCGGGCATGCTGAACCCGTATGACAACGACATGGATGGATCTGACTGAGCAGCAGCACTCCTCATGGCTGCAGCCTTTGGCGGCAGCTCTGGCTGTATGGCAGCGTGGGCGGCATGGGGGCTTGTTGAGGGCATCGCCTCTCTTGTTTGTCGAAAGCCCCGCACCTGCTTTCCATCAAAAGTCTGCTTAGCAGCTGCAAAGCCACATGGGACTTGCTCGTTCGCCTCACAGAGCCCCACCCAGCACTGCTCCCCAGCTCCTGTCGCCGCTGCTGGTCTGCCGATATTTTCCCTTGCTCTCCGTGCAGCATCTGTCTTTCATTACGTGCATTGGATTGACGGCATGCCTGTTTCGGGCATCATGCACAACCAACCAACCATTCAGCCTCTTTTTTTCCTTTCCCCTTAGGCAGGACCTGTTGCCTCCCCCCAGTTTTGGCCCGTCCCCCACGGCAGGCAGGCTTCCCACCCCAGCCTGCTGTTGGCCCACCCGTGGCACACGTCCTCTGTAGGCCTCCCCTTGTTTGCTGCTTGCTCCCTCGCACCACAACTTGCCTTTGACCCATGATCCCCCAAAACCGCCAGTCCTTACTCCCCTACTCTGACTCTGTTGGCGCTTGTTCTTCGCTTAGCAACTGCCTTGATGCGACGTCTACCCACCTGCTGCAGCTGCCTCATGCCTCTTACCGCTGCTGTAGCACGCCATCTTGCACACTTGTAACCCCGTCCCCTTCACAACTCTTGCACAGAACTGTGGGCACCAGCCTGACCGGGATCGGGTCGTGGATTTGAGTGCCGTGCAAGGTCAGGGGTTGATACGACATAGAGTTTGCCTCTCCCAAACCGCTGTGATGACGCGTTGGGAGGTCATCTGCGTTCCTGTTGGCGGCACCTTAAAAGCGGCCCTAACTTTCTTCCTGCACAACAAGTTCTGCTTAGCACTCCAAGGTTGCTCCGTTTTGCATTTCAAGCGATCAAACAGGTTCCTCTATCCATATCATACACACTCAACCGCTACTACTGTTCAGCTGTGCCGGCAGAGCAGCGAATTGCTGCGCGGGCAGAGCCTCACGCCCTTGGGCAGCGTTTCCCCTGTGATCATCAACTGTGGAAGGCCCCTTTCAGCCAGGGTGCATTCAGCCAGCGCTCTCCCGAGGGGTTCAAAGCACGCTCCTGCAAACCTGGGGACGTCACAGGTGCGTTCATTCATGTTGAAAGCCCCTAAGAGTTGCAGCTCAAGCACGCACTTGGGAAGCGGCCGTGCCTCAGTTGCCACCCTGCTTGCCGCCGCCCCGCCTATGGGTGGGCCGTCGCCTTGAACTACTTTTTATTCATTCTTAGCTTTCTATTGCCTCGCTGCAGTCCATGCCATCTTCTGCCACCAAACAAAGCGACGCCGGGATGGACTTGCTCCAGTCAACCTTCAGCAGCAATCCCGAGGTTGCTGCCGCCGCGCTAGAGCGGCTGTGCCAGCTGGCTGAGAATGACGGCGTGCTGCTGGTGGCTCTGGGCAGCCACCGCCACCTGCTGCCTCACCTACACAAACTTCTCAAAGCGGAGCCTGGCACGAGCACCACACCTGCAAGAGCGGCACAGCAGCCGGCCGCTGCAGCGGCCAGAGCTAACAGCGCCGATGGCAGCTGGCGAGGCGACAGAGCCCCAGCTCCCACCTCTGCAGCAGCACCCGAGCGTCTGCGCATGAGCTCTGCCTTCCTGGTTTCGCAGCTGGCTGGCAGAACCGCAGCAATTGACGCGCGCCTTTTAGATCATCGCTTCATCCCAGCGCTGGTGGCCGCGGCAGCCGCCCCAGCGGGGGACGGGAGTGATGCATGGGGCCGACGCCGCGGTGCCCTTCGCGCCATCTCCAAGCTTCTAGCGGCACAGCCCGCCTGCGCGGCGGCCCAGCTGGTGGCTTGCGGTGGTGTGGACACTGTGGTGCGGCTGCTGGATGCTGAGGATGCAGGTGCGGGTGCAGGGCGGACTCTTACCTGGTGGCCGGGTAGTGGTTGGCAGCTGGCAATGGGCAGGGAATATGCAAGTAGATGAAGGTTGCCAGTTGTGCACGCTTTTATGGCTTTCTTTGCAGCGTCCAGCAGTTTTTTTCCATCAAATCGAACTCATACCTTGGCATCTTGAGCTCAACTACTACTCATCTTGTCACTGCTCTGCTGCCGCCTGTGCTGCAGACCAACTGCTGAGGTGTGCGGCCGTGGTCGCGCGTCGTTGCCTCTCCATTCTTCAATCAGTGCTAGAGGTAATGCCCGGCGGCGGCGGTGCAGCCGGCTTGCTGCAGGCCCCAGCACTGGGCGCGGTGGTGCGGCTACTGGCGGGGCGCTACCATGCCAGCGGCAGCGGCGCTGAAATACAGCAGGAGGCGGCGGCGTTCCTGCTTCTGCTGATCAGGTGCGGCAGGCACTGTAGCCTCTGGGGCAGCTGCATGCTGGCAGGTTTCTTTATTCTTTGTTAGTATATAGCAAGATAATAAGATATATCAGATGTGCTGTAGTGGGCTGCTTTGTCTACCTTCATTTATGCTTCTTCGAACATGGATTTGACCTTAGTCTACCTGCACGGCTGTACTGGCTGTGCTGGCTGCACATGCGGTACACATGCCATGATCTGCAGTACACGTGCTATGTTTCGCATGTTCTGTATGTGTTCCATGCATTGCAACAACTAGCCATAACAAACCACCTGGCCAATTGCCCCTGCAGGGAGCCACAAGCGGCACCAGGACTGGCAGCAGCAGGGGCGGGCCCTGTGCTGTCCTCACTGGCAGTGGCCGGTGACTCTGAAGTCTCGCGAATGGCGGCACAGGCACTGCATTGCTTGCAGCAGCACGAAGATTGGCGATCCCAGCAGGCGCAGCAGCAGCAAATGGAGGCGCAGCAGGTGCAGCAGCAGCGAATGCAGCATCATCAAGTGCAGCCGCAGCCGGCGCAGCAGCAGCAGCATGCGCCTCGAGAGCTGAGGCGCACCCTCACTGGATGGGGGGCAATCTTACCGGCGCTTGTCCCGGCGGGCAGGCGACAGGTGTCCCGAGCTGCCAGCGCCCCCTCCCCTCTGCAGCCCGTGCCAGAGGAGCACCAGCACCCAGTTCAGGAGGCCAGCCGGCCCCCAGGAGAGCATGCAGGGGCACGGCAAGAGGAAAGGGGGAGCGGCACCGACAGGCCGCAGCATCGCCGAAGCGTCGAGAAAGTGCAGCTCTGGCAGCAACAGCAGCTGCACCAGCAACAGCAGCTGCACCAGCAACAGCAGCAGCAGGCCGATCTTTCCGCCCAGCTGGGCCCCTCACCTCCCCCCAGCTTGGGCGATTCTCCTGGCAGTGCTGGAGGGGCCGGAGGCCGGCCTGTTTCTGCCGCTAATCTGGTGGCTGTACTGCGGAGCGGGACGACTCGCTCCCAGCTGGGTGCTGCGGAGCAGGTGGCAGGGCTGGCCGGCAGCGGCGCGAGAGCGGCAGCAGTCATCTGCGCCGCTGGCGGCGCGGCGGCACTAGCAGAGTGCATATGCGACAACGCAGCGGGGCCAGTCGCCGTGCAAGACACGCTGCACGACGCGTTTGACGCTTCTCTGCGGGAGGCGCTGTGCATTGCTGCGCTGCGTGCGCTGTGCACGCTGTGCCAGCAGGCCCCTGCTGCGGTGTCGGCGGTACTACCCATAGCAGCCCCCAGCCTGCGCCTGCTCATGGTTGGACCAGATGCCCTGCAGCGACAGCTGGCAGCCATGTTGCTGGCTCCTACACTGGCAGCCACAGCTTCAACCCCCAACAGTAGCACAGGCCAGCAGCAGCCATGGCCGCACGGCCCGTCTGCAGCAGCAGTTCACCACCTCATGCAGGCCGCCGCTGAGGCAGCCTCCTCGGCTGCCCAAGGCCTGCTCCCACAAGCACCCGCTTGCAGCCAGCGCACCTCAGCAACCCAGCAGGATTGGGAGCCAGAATTTGAAGAGCTGCTGCCCAGCTTAGCTCCTTCGCTCCTTTCAGAGCTGCCCGAGTCAGGCAGCAGCCAGCAGGCGCTCCACGCCACTCCCTCCACCGTGCTTCGCTGCCAGCCCAGGACACCCTACACCTCAAGCCACCTGGGGGTGGCCTCCAGCCATAACAGCCCACAGCTGCCATTGCCGCAGCAGGAGCCGCTGCCGCGGTCCCAACAACCTCCGCCGCGGCCGTTCATGCAGCCCTTGCAGCAGCATGCGACTTTGCAGCAGCACATGCAGCAGACACCAATGCAGGAGCATGCAGCTCAGAACAACCCTAGTCGGCAGTCGGTTAAGGAGCAGCTGCTGCAGTCAGGCAACAGCGGCAGCAGCAGCGACGTGCTGCTGCCGCGGCTGCCCTCCAGGGCTCGCCGCCAGCTGGCACACGCGCTGCGCCAGAAGCCACCCCCCTCAGATGCAGGCAGCGAGGTGGAAAGCGCTAGCCCCCGACAGCTGGCCAGGGCGAGGTCTGCAGGGGCCTCCCTGTGGGCCACCGGTTCTGAAGGCACTGCTGAGCTGGCAGGTGCTGAGCTGGCTTTTTTCCACCTGGAAGCCACTGCCTCAAGGCGTGTAACCGCCAGCGCCAGCGAGGCAGGCGGCAGCGCTGTCACCGGGTCGGCTGTATCAGGAGCGGCGCTCAGCAGCGGCGGCATGCTGGTGCAGCGTTCAGACATCGTGATCTGCAAGGTAGGTGTGGGGGGCAGTGTAGTTTGCAGGGTATGTATGTGGGGCATATCAACTGTTTTTGGGTACAAAACCCGCCCGAGCAATCTGCCTAACCTCAATGGAGCTTGAGGATAGACCCTCACAGAGCCTGCTTGATCACTGCTTGTGGGTTGGTACAAACCAGATTGGTTAGCTGGTCAAATGAAACAGATGCATGATGAGCGTGCAAGCACCTTCTGGTGTTGCTGGGGTATGGGTGGGTGGCATGTGCCTCCCACCATGCATGGCAGCGCTCCATATTAATGGCAGCGCATAACTGGCAGCACCCTTGGATTCAACATTCTGCCGGCCAGTGCATCACAATTGAAGCAGGTCATCGTTAAGTCATAACATCTGCCAGCCTGGCACCCTTCTGCCGCCGTCTGCAGGACCCAGAGGGGCGTGACTGGAAGCTGGGGGAGGGGGGCTTCGGGGTGGTGCTCAAGGCAAGCTGAGAAAAGAAAGAAAGAATCCGCCTGTGTGTGTGTGTGTAAAGAAGCCATCAAAGCAACCACCCCAGGAGGCCGCCTCTTGCTGGCTACCGGTAAGGTGGGCAGCCTTTTGCCCTCCTGCCGCCAAGGCCTGCCTGTTGACTCCTTGTGTTGGCAGGGTTGCCTACCGGGAGAGGCTGAATAGCTGTGACTCGCTTGGGATCGGCCGTGTTGGCCTGCCTCATTTGAATCCGTTTTCCGCCTCCGAGGGCCTTCCAGCCCTCAACTGTCCGTCTGTCTTTCTGTCTGTCTATCTTCAAAACCCATAGGAGCACCGCTGCTGGCACCTGTCTCATGCGCAGGGCCTGATGAATGGGGTGGATGAGGTGGCAGTGAAGTGCATCAAGGCTGAGGTCCCTTCTGGTATGCGAAGCTGCCAGGCCTTTTGCCACTCTAATGCCAGCCAAGGGTTTGAACATCCCAAACCTGTCACCATGCTTTGGGTGCTGAAGGGGAGCGCTGTCAGACTTTGCAGGCTGCGTGTGCAATGATCTCCTTTTCGAAGCTACCATGCTTTGCCTGCCACTCCTGGCCTGATGCCCCATCCCCTCAGATACTGTTAAGGCAACGCATTGAGTGAGATGAATTGCTTGCTGCCGCCACAACTGGTACCGCAGATGCTAAGGGTGCCCCTGAGCATTGTAAATGTTTGATTGGGTTTTTGGATTGGCCAATTGGTGATAATATGAAAAACTAAAGAGTGGTAAAAATGATGCATCTTGCCTGGTACTGCAGATGCTGAGCTGGCCACCTTCCACAGGGAGGTGCACCTGCTGGCGGGGCTGCGCCACCGCAACATCGTGCAGGTGGGGGGCACCCCAGACGGGCATGGCCCGCCAAAGTTCATGTACAGCAGCATTTTCCCCCGAATACACAAGAGGGGCATGGGTGCTTTGTGTGTGTCTTTGCCCCCTTATTGCGTCATTCCGGTTTGCCGTCCTCAGCTGTGCCACCTGGCTCTAGCACATGCGTGTACACAATGCCCTGCCTGCAGTACTATGGCGCCTGCCTGGAGCCTGGCAGCCTCTTCCTGGTGACAGAGTATATGAAAGGCGCGGAATCCTGAAAGTTTATTAGCAGCTGGGTGATACTCACTAGTCCAGGCCCAGCATGGTGGCTGCAGGCTGGGTGGCACATTAATTCCGTCGCTCCTCTTGCCAGCGGGTAGCGCTTCACACCCCACACACCTGTTGCTTCTTTGCTTCCTCCGGGCCTTCCTCGACTGTAGAAAGCTTTCTTGTGGCTTTTCTCGGCTGCTACTATGCTGCAGGCGGTGACCTCTACACGGCGCTGAGGCGGCACCCCGGGGCGCTGCGCTGGGAGCGGCTGGGGAGGAGGGTGGCGCTGGATGTGGCTCTGGGCCTCAACTACCTGCACAGGTACTGCCTATAAGTATCCCCTAGTATGCCTGCTACGATACCTAGTATGATCACCTACTGGTAGAAGATGGTAGATCTACAACCAAAGGAGCGTTGCTGGCTGAGTGTATTGTGAACAGTTCCGTGGGAAACTGACATGCCATTGAGCAGCGCATCTGTTCGGCGGTAGCAAGCCTAGTTTGGCAGCATCATTGTTGGTGCCTGGGCCTGTCTGCTGCCTCGCATGAGCTGCTATGGCCGCTGAGCTCATTGTGACTCGCGTGAGCCTACTTTGCCTGTCGAGCCTGCTATGCCCGTTGAGCATGCTTTGCTCGTGCTGTGCCCCTGTTTGCTGCAGCCGGCGGCCGCCCATGAGTCACCGGGACCTGAAGAGCCCCAATGTGCTCCTCTCAGGTTTGAATACATGCATCTAGCCCGCTGGACAGCAATACAGGGAACCACTTTGCTTGCTTGCAACGCAAACGCTGCCGCTCCTGCCCTCGGGCTGAAACTGCCGTACGGCGCTGGACAGTTAGCGGCGGAGGGTGTGCGCTTCATGCATGCTGGCTCTGCCGCTTCCTGCCAGTCTCATTATTGGTGTTGCAATCTGCCCTAATATTGCATTCTGCCCTGCAGAGGAGGGAGTGGCAAAGATAGCCGATGTGGGCATGGTGCGCCCCCATGTGGCCGAGCTGGTCACAGCCCAACCGCTCATGACGCCGCTGTGGGCAGCACCAGAGGTTCTAAGGCGGGATCGAGCGGGAGTCAAGGTGGGCGGGTGTGGTGTACTGCCTAGAGGGTGGAGTATCTGGTCTACAGGGTGTGACAGTTTGGCAGGAGGGTGATGCAGCTGCAAAGGTCTGGTGTGCAGGCTGCTGTGCCGTGCAAGGGCCGCTACATCTTGCTCGACATCAGTCCTACTATGTTTTTAGGTTCAATGTCACACCATGCCTTTAATGGCACTCTTTTGAGTGTCTGCTTCCACCTGCAGGCTGACATCTGGAGCTACGGCTTGCTTGTGTGGGAGATTGTGAGCGGCTCAGACATCACTGAGCACCAGCCCCTGGCCATCACACGCACCCTGGGGCCGCAGCCGGCGCAACAGCAGAAGGTACAGCAGCAGCAGGTGAGGGCAACGGATTCAGGCGTCTCTGCTCCTTTGTGCGGGCTAGCGGATGTGTAGCCTTCCCAAGCTGTGGAAAGAGCGGGGAATATGTAACCAATGCAAACATGATGTTACATGGAAGTGGAAGAGGTGCGAGGTCCACTTGACACGCCTCGGCTTCTTGCCGGTTGGCCGATGTGCAGGTCTCGCAGGCCGAGGTCTCACAGGAGGCGACGGCGCCTTCTGTGGAGATGCCAGAGGGGGCGCCGCCGCTGGCAACCCGCATCTTTGCCGCCTGCACCCAGCAGGATCCTGCGGCGCGGCCCAGCGCACAGCAGATTGTGGAGTGGCTGCGCGGCTGCTAGAGAGCAGCAGGATGGAAAACTGTGCTAACCAAAAACCTCCTATGAGGTCAAGGCAACAGCAACGGCAGCAGCAATGGCCATGGCGCTGAGGGTAACCCCCCTCTCACAGGGGCCCGGCCAGTCATGTGACAGTCCTTGGTGATCACCTGGCGCAACACCGTGAGACTAACGACAGCCGGATCAGAGGCTCCTCAAAAGGCTCCTCAAATGAACAGCAATGCTTTCCCTCCCTTCCTTCCTCATATGCTTTGCACATCTTCTTTCATAGTCTCTATTCTCGCATTCCTTGCAAATAGCACGTGCCATTTGGTGTTGACGGAGAGTGTGGCGCATCTGCAGAGCTCCTGCTGTCACAGTTCCTTTTTCGTAACCGTAATCGTCGTGACCATGACTGCCTCCATATTGGCCGGCAGCAAGCTGGGCTCCCACCTTGGCTAGGCCAGCAACCGCGCATGCGCTAGCGCCCTGGCCCATCTTGCTGTAAAGGCAAGCTTTGTGTCTTCACTTCCGCTTGCTTGAGCGTGGGGCTTTACACGGAGACAGGAGACGACAGGACAGACGAACAGACGGACAGAGGAGCTGAGTTGAGAGCATAACAGAAAAGCAAGACGTGGCACGCTCTGCACAGGGGCAGCTGGCCGTTGATTTAAGCCGGCGTGTCGGCATCAAAAGCGCCAAGAACACCTTGCTTGTTAGTGTTGGGGCAAGTCGTTATACAAAGGCGTCTAGGGTGGGGTGGGGTGGGGGTGGGGGATCAAAGGCGCTGTTGGATGAAAGGGTGGGGCAGAGAGGGCCGAGCGCATTCGCTGGGCCCTGCTCTCTGTTCAAAGCAATTATGCTATGCAGCAAAATGAAATGCCTCAGTGACGAATCCGGTGTGATTACGCAGCGCTGGCTGCCTTGATGGCAGTCTGGGTTGGATGCAGCACCATCAATTTGGCTCGGCTTGGTGGCAGTTGGGGCGTGTGGAACACCCCATTGTAAGCCTAACCTAGTCTGACACTAGATGCTGCATCGTCATCCTGCCTTTCCTGCTCATGACATGCGGCGCTGCCTCTCCTGCAGCACGAGCCCAGCCAAGCATGGGCAAGCAGCAGCAGTGCCTAAACCAGAGCACGACGGCAAACAATGTTGCTGCAACAAAATCTGGGCACTGTCATCCTCACATTTATATGCACCAACGTCCTACATCCACATACACTACACCCATTCCTACTTGCCCCATTTGACAGCGTCGTACCGTACATGC
>JAAMXP010000333.1:0-10119 GCA_019693395.1 Ettlia oleoabundans
GCGTAGCATTATGCAAGAGGTGAAAAAACACAGCAAATAAGAAATGAATGGAAGCAGGTTTATGTGCGCCTGCAATGGGATCGGCAAAGCTGCTAAACCAGCTCCGTGCTGCGGGTAAGGGGAGGCAGGCGAGCACCCCACCTTGTTCATGCGTGCCTCAATGAACTGCTGCGCCTCGGCATAGCCCAGCTTCAACCCCACCTGGGAGCACCAAAGTGGAAACAACAACGTTTTGAAAGGCGGCACGGTACTTAGCAGGTAGGCAAGATGCTGGGTGTCACATCCAACTGCTGAAGCAGGTCATGTGCCCACATGCCTCTTTGGCACCCAGCCCCGCATGAATTGCGCCAATCACGCACCAGATCGTGCTTGCCCCGTTTTCCAAACAGGCAGTCCGGTTTGACTACCAGAGGTTGCTGAGTCATCCATGGGTTGGCTGCAGGAAGCGGAAGGCACAGCGATCACATTGAAGGGCAGACCAGCATACACAGAACAGGTGCATCGGCATCACTTGTCGGGAGTGTACCTTCCGCAGTGGGACATATAAACAAAGCAGCCACCCACTTGTCACGCACCCATACCTCTCTCACCTGCAACAAGCTCCGCAAAGTTGGTGCTCTCCTTCACCTGCGCCACAGCAATGGGCAGCTGCAGCCCTGCCAGCCGGGCGATGTGTGTCTTGAGCAACCTGCACGGGAAGAGTGCGGTGCCGATTCAGGTTTGTATAAGGTTGACTCACAAAAGTCACCCGCACAGTCAATGTTGCGCAGCATCCCACTGTGCCGGCAGCGCCTGGCATATGACACATAAGAGGTGGGAAGCCTGCGTTGCAGTTGCGGGCTCAGTTGGGTGCTCAGCAGTCAGCCTGCCTACCGCTTGCTATCATACTCCCGGATCTTCTTGCGAGCCATTCTTTGGCCTTGTCAGCTTGCCGCAGCAATCAAGTTCGCCTGCAGCAGGGCCAAAGGGCTCGCAGGGGTGATGGCACTTGGTGGAGACAGTATGGGTGTTGCCGCTGGGGGCGGTGGTGGCTGCTGCTTGTGCGGGCGCAGGGGCTTGCCCTCTCGGCATCCCACACGGCCCGGCTGCCAATTTCACACGCATGTGGCGCTAGGTAACAGCTCTGCAAGCACTCGCCGGCAAACGATCGCCACGCTCATCTTCCTGCGCTCCTCACCCGTGGCAGCAACCCTCTGAGGCGCACGGCAACCTTTGCAGCTATCCTAAAGAGGTGCTGCCGCAACACAGAGTTTCGGAGTTTTGGCGAGCGCAACCACCTGGAGACCTACGACACTCTCTCTGGCCCTTGCTGAGCCCCTCCAGTCACTCCTGCGCTGTTCCTGGATGGCTTGGTGGAAATGTAGGGACCGGGCTGTGCAGATGAGCAGAAGAGCGGCCTGCATGCTGCAGTAGAACACAGGACTCCAAGGCATCAGAGTGCTGCAACTGGTTGGCACTAACCAACGGTATGCAGATAAACCGTTTGCCGGTAGGGAAGTGGTGACACCGCCTGGGCACAATCTGTCGTGTGTTGAGGGGTCGGCCGCCGTGACTCCACGTCTCCCTGCAGTGCCACCCCGGCTTTCTGAACAGCTACAGTACTGGAGAACAACTATCCAAACAACCCCCCCCCTCGATTTTTGAACCCTACATAATCCTTTGGCTACATCCACAACGTGATTACACAGGTTCGCCTCACACACAACGACACGAATGAATGACACATACGAATGTGACGTTGAGACCAGGAGCGCAAGGCCGCTGAATGGCGGTTGCACAACAAAATTGAGGGACGGCAGCAAACGGAACTGCCGGGGAAAAATGGGGACCAGCCACTGCCAGGGTGTTCTCGCGCAGCTTGCAGGGTGACTGCCACGTTGCACGAGCCTTGCAAGTGGCTTGAGAAGGGCATGGGTTTGCGCATGAGGGGCCGCGTGACTGGGAGCGCCAGCCGCGCCAACGAAAGTAGAGGGGGTGAGAGAAGCTTAGGAGAGCTGAGGCGGATGGAAGGACATGTCGAGACACCACAGGGAATGAGGGCAAGCGCCATTTGTTTCATATTGTTGGGGAATCAGGAGAGGGCGATAGCGAGCAGAAAGGCATGAGAAGGAAGGGCAGGGATTAAGTTTTGCGGAGAAAAGGGGCGCAGTGCACGCACACAGGACGGCGCTGGCGCGAGCCAGGAGGCGCGTCGCCAGCTGTAGACACAAAGATGGCTGAGGAAGGTATCATGGGGTCGAGGCAGCAGCGCAATCAGTCCAGCAATGAAAGGCGATTGTTCATACAGGGACCTGCCGCCACAGGGCATGCCCACGGCAGCAGGTTAACAAGCTACAGTAACGCGGTTGGCGGTTGAGTCAGCGATGGGTCAGTGACCAGGCATTTGACCAAAGCTCAAGCGGCCACTGGCGCCGCTGCGGGACCCACACCCATCTCGAAACCGCCGGTCGCCGCCTTCTTGCTGCGCCGCTTCTTCTTACCAGCCACGTTGCTGCTGCTGCTGCCAACGACAGGTGCTGCGGCGGCAGGTGCTGGGGTGGTCTCACGCACCACCACTCCAACGCGCCGGCCCGCTGTCTGCTGCTGCGCCAGCCATGCGCGGTACGCTGCAGCACGCTGCTCGCGTGCCCGCAGGACTGCGTCGCCGTTGGGCAGGCCCTGCAGGTAGCGCCGCGTCTGGTCGCCCATTGTGGTGCTGAGGGTGCGGAAGGTGCCGCTGGCTGCTAGGTATGACCAGAGGTAGTTGGCATGGTCAAACAGGTACCGGTCAATGCCAGCAACCATCTGGTAACGCAGATTGCCAAAGATGCCCTGCGCTGCCGCAAAGCCCAGCGCCGACTGCTGCACCGACGGCACGGGCATGGAGGGGCTAAAGTTAGGGTCCCGCTGCCGCCGCACTGCCACTGCTGCCTGCGCCAACGCACTCTGCGCTGCGCCCGCCAACATGCCCACACCACACAGCTCCGCGCTTTTAGTGAAGAAAGCCGCGGCGCGGCTGCCAGTGGTGTATTCCCGCAGAGGCGTAGTCGCCTCAAAAACATTGTTAGGCAGCTTGGACAGCATGTTCTGCCAGGCAAACCGCGCTGGTGCGGGCGCTGCACGGGTGGGTGCCACGAGGTACACCAACGCCGCGTTGGCTGCAGGGAAAGGGAGCAGGAGAGCAGTCAGCACGCAGAAACAAGGAGCAAAGCATGGATGGCTGCAGGGATACAGGGATACCGCAGCCAAATGCACTGCCAGCAAAACTCATGCCCAACCCATTAATTCATGAATCCAGCAGTTGGTTCATGCCCTCAGTGCACTGCACTTTGCTACTATGCAACACACCTGCCGACAGGCACAGCACATTTGCTGCCACCAGGTCCAGCTCCCGCCAGAACCGATCGCCGCGGACCTTGGCCTCATAGACCAGCGAGCTGCCAATGGTGATCATCTGCTCAAGCATAAGCTTTTGCATGAAGGCCGGGTCGGCCATGAGGCGACCAACAACCTCGCGGGATACCTGCAGGGAATAGGACAGATGGTAGAAAGAATGACGGATCAGGGGCTTGCCAGAAAGGACATATGTCCCCAGCTGGGCACTGATAAACAGACAGAGTGAAGCCAGTGCTGTGCACGAAGCTATGCCAGGCCTGCCGCCAAAGATGCACAGTTGGGCACCCAGCGGAAGAAAGAGAGCAGGCACCCAGCGAGAACCAGCGACAGCAGTTTCATCTCACCGCTGGGGGTAAGGAGCGGGTGACGAAGCGCGTGACGTTGGGGCGCACGTCCATGGAGAGGAAGCGCACGAGTGCGGCACTGCTGAACAGGCCCATCTCCGCTGCCTGCCTCAGAATGAGGGGCATGTCAGCCATGGTCTTGTACCACTCCTGCGGTAGAACGCAGGGCAGGTGCAGACGGGGTAAACATGGTGGTGGGGATGGCGAGCGCCAAGAAAAAAAGGCATGCATGCCCCTAGATAACAGGAGAAATCAAGTCTCCACAAGTGTAGAGCTGCAGCCAGCAGTTATTATTTGCAAGTTTTTTGGCAACACATTTGGGCAGGGACATGCACATGAAACATACAAAGCAGCCGGAACTCCGGTGAGCAAATTCACCTGCAGCACTGCATTGATGGCCTTGACGTCGTACAGCTCCTTGAACACCTTGCGGAAGAAACCATCGTCACCACCATCACCATCACCGTCACCTGCGAGGACGGGGGTAAAAAGGAGCAAGGTCACCAATGGTGGAATGCAAGTTGCAACAAGGCTTGGGAAGAATCAAGACATGCTGGCTGCGCACAAGGCGAAATCATCCACAATCGGCCTCTGCACCCACCAAACTCGTTGAAGTAATCATCATCATCGCCACCATCACCATCGCCACCGCCGCCGTTGAAGATGCCCTTGCCAATGCCGCCTCCACCCATGCCATCGTCCAGCTTTGGGCTGCTCTGCCGCACCTCCTGCTTGTTGCTCAGCTTGGAGCGTTGAAGCGTGGCAGAGCCGCCGCCAGTGCTGCCCAAGTTCTTGGCCATGCCAGTGGTGGGGATGGTGTAGGAGGGCAGGATCTCACCAGAACCCTCACCCGCGCTGCTGCGTTCCTGCAGAATAGGAGGAGAGGGGCATGAGAACGTGGGTGAGCGGGTTGGGAAGTGGGGCAGCGGCGCAGGCGGCGCTGCCAGGCGCTCAGCCACCATGTCAGCCGGCCCCGTGGCCGAGTGCGGGACATTCCGGCAGTGCGAAGTAAGAAGAGAAGGCAGGCAGCAGGCGAGCGGGGTGGTTGCCCGCTTTGCGGCAATGTTATCCTCCCACAAGCTGCAGCAGGGACAGGCCGGCGCCGCGCACCTCTCCAGGGTGGCTGGTGAGGCTGCAGACCGCGAGTTGCTGCTGCTGGGGTCGCGAAGCGCGCAGGGGCATGGCCCGGGCGCGAGGCAGGGCTACCGCGCCCAGCCCGCGAGCGCCGCTGCGCTTCTCCGAGCTCCTGCTGAGGCTCAAGCAGCGAGGTGCTCCCTTGAGAGGTTGCTGCACCGCGCTGGCGCTGGTCCTCAGCGGCTGCTGCATGGTGCTGCTCTGTGAAGCGACGCAGTGCATATTCTAAAGTGTGAAGGTAAAGAAATGTACCACCGCTCCCAACACAGCGGCCCAATCTGCGCAAAAGAGGCAGAAACTGGTGGGAGGTTCGCCCTTCCTTCCAGACCGACTCCACAGAAGACCCGGGTGGATGCAAGCACCTACAAGTCCTTAATCCACTTCTCGGTGACCATTGCAATTCCGTTGTATCGTTGTATGCAGTATTTGTGGTTGGTATGCGCGCAAGAGGGCGTTCGGGTAGGGGTTCAGGTCCTGCTAACTTGAACAGTATGCCAGAATGGGCGCCTAGGCGCTGGTCGAATGACGAAGAATACAGAAATCGTCATTTCACGAGACAAACGAGGCGCATTGGCGGGAGGTGCTGAGTGGAGGTAATTGCTCTGATTGAGCGGCGGCGGACAATCAACGCATCCTGCCGCCCACCGCAACGACGGTCTCACCCTGCTGTCCGTCGGGGTCGCTATGGTTCTCCAATTGAGACAGGCAACACATGGCAGCCAACTAAATTTCTTGCGCACTCTATGCTGCTCTCTCAATCATGCCTGGGCCGTGTACAGCCAGTTGGGGCACTGGCATACCTCTTTGACGGGTTTGCCATGCCACCGTACCATTTCCACCTGACGAGACAATCCAGCGCTGGTTACACCAGAGTGCATACCAGGGGATAGCATGCCATACCAAAGCTCTATGTGCAACAGGGAGGGTTGAACAGCACCGACGCTCCGATTGGGCCCAACGGCAGGCCACAAAAGATGCAAGCTGGCGGCTGATCGACACCTGGCTCGGCAAATGTGCCATCACCCGCCGCTGCTGATGCTGGCACCTGCCTGTACTTGCGGTCGCAAGTGCGACACACCCAGTACGGCCGCTGCTCGCACAGTAGCAGGGTTGCAGGACAGCGTGCAAGCAAGGCGCCGCCGCACTCTGCTCCGCAGCTGGCCGTCGTTGCTGCCGCCACGCCTGAACCCGCCACCGCCACGGGAGCATCAAACAGGCTGCTGGTTTCTCGGGAAGGCATGCGCCTCTCTGGGATTGCCTCATCCGCTTTCATGTATACACTGCAGGACGCAAATGTCGGGGAAGCCACAGCGGATGGTCAATTCATGAACAGTTTTTGAGCAGCGCACGACAAGAGTGCTAAATAGGGCGTGGCTGCCAGTCACAGCTGCAAGGGTTACTCAGCCAGCAGTCAGAACACCATCGCACACAGGAATTCAGCCACAAGAGATTGATGCCTGGGCACTGGACTCAAAGTGCCGCCCTTGCTGCCGCGCCCTACCAAAATCCTCACTCGCCCCCAGCTCCCACTTGCCTGGCTGCCAGCAGCATCATCTCTTGCAGCAGCAGCGTGTTTTGCAGGTTGAGCGTGATCCAATCCGCCATCAGCAGCTGGCTGAGAGGGCGGCTGTTGCCCACAACATCGCCACCGCCACTGCCATTGTGGCCTTCCCTAGCTACTGCACCATGGGTAGCTGCTGCTGCGGCGGCGGCAGGGGCGCCACCTGGCGCAGCACCGTCTTCCTCCACTGCTTCATCCCCATCCCCTCCCGTTGGCAGTGCGGCTGCCAGCGCCTTGTGCATGTGCCGCTGCAGCAGCAGCATCTCATTCCTCTCTATGGCCTGCTGCCACTGCTGCAGAAGCGCCGCCTGTTCCGCATCCAGCTGCTCCTCGCCTCCCTGCCCCTCACCTACAACCTGGCCGACTGCGTCACCAGCCGTGATGCGGGACACTGCTTGCTGCTGCTGCTGCCGTGGCACCGGTTGCTGCTGCTGCTTCTGTGGCTTCTTAGGCCGTGGCGGCTTCTGGGCGCGGGTGGGTGATGGTGCTGCCAAGGCGGGAGCTGGCGGAGGTGGGGCAAGCATAAGGGAGGCAAAGGCGCCGTGTCGGGCAATCATTTCAGGCGTCAGCCCTGGGGGCGCCGATGGGCGGGCAGGTGCCTCCTCCTCCTCTTCCTCCTCTCTGTCGCTCTCCTCACTGCCTTCCTTGCTCTCCTCTTCTGCCTTCACTTCCTGTGCTGCTGCTGCCTGCTGCTGGACTGGCTGTGCCGGCACCTGCTGCTTAGCTGGCCGCCCCAGCACCCGCATCTCCCTCTTAGCCCGCAGCTGCTGCTCCCGAACCAGCTTGCCTGGGTGCAGCACATGGCGAAGCGCTGTTGCCAGCTGCAGGTTGCGCCAAACCCGGGGGGGCACCCGCGGCAGCAGCTCATCGCCGCCCCCTTCGCCTCCGCCTCCGCCGCCGCTGCCACCGGCTTCGACATGTTGCTGCTGCTGCTGCTGCTGTTGATGCTGCTGGAGCAGGTCCAGCATAGGCTGCTCCAAGTGCTGCAGCACCACTGGGGCCATAGGTGGCACTAGTGCCACTGACGCCTCCGCCTCCGCCCCGCCGCCATCCAGGGTCTGCTGCCACTTGGCCTGCAACCGCAGCAGGGTGGCCACCTCCCACACACCGCTGGCGGGAAGACCCTGCTCCTGGCTGCCGCCGTCATCACGTCCACCGCTGCCGCCACCGCTGTTGTTGACGCTGTTAGTTTGTGTCAGGCGTGTGATGGCGGCCGTGAGTGCCTCCAGTGGATCCAGCGGTGCACCAGGCCCTGCCAGCCTGTCCAGCTGCAGCACACCCTGGATCACCTTCTCATGCACCTGCAGCGACCTGCAGTGGAACAAGGGTGCAGCTAGGTCATAGCCTTGCGCGGCCTGCACTGAGCAGCACACAGCAGCTGGAAGGGAAGGCCTGG
This sequence comes from Ettlia oleoabundans, assembly GCA_019693395.1. Lineage (NCBI taxonomy): Eukaryota > Viridiplantae > Chlorophyta > Chlorophyceae > Chlamydomonadales > Ettlia > Ettlia oleoabundans. The sequence goes on from JAAMXP010000333.1 coordinate 7,811, forward strand.
CCTACGACGCCAGCTGATGGTAGAGCACACAGTGAGAGCCTCTCGCTTCTGCCACGGAGCCGTCAACAGACCTTCGCCTAAGCCTAGCTCTACACTTGTGGGGGGCACCAGCAGCCCAGCTATCGACCCGCACAGCAATGCCTGCTGCAAGGTGCAGTGCAAGTCACTCATTTGGTACTCCAACCTTTTCCCCAACCCCCTTCCATGGTTTCTGCCAGTCGACCCACCTCATTATTTCTGCCGCGGGCGACAAGGAGAGGCGAGCCACGGCCAGGAAGAGGCCCGTGGGTGACACAGCCAGCCCCAGAGCGCAGTGCCCCTGGTCTTTCTTCTTACGCCGACCGCTGGCCGGCTGTGGTGCACCCTCCACAGCGTGCAACAACAGCCGCCCATCACCACTGCTAGTGCCGTTGCTTCCACTGCCCCCAAGCTCAGCTGCTGTCAGGCGGTAGCTGGCAAGGGTGCCGTCATGCGTGCAGACTAGCAGCAAGGGCTGCTGATCATCCGGCTGCTGCTGATGCTGCTCGTGCTGCGGGGGCAGCCAGGCAAGACCAGTCACGGCCCGGGTGCCTTGCAAGCCATAGGCAACCAGGCTAGCACCAGCGTTGCTGCCGGTTGACTTAACGTGCGCAGCGGTGACCCCGTCACAGACGCTGCTCCTGTGAGAGCTGCTGCTGCTTATCTCGCTGCTGCACCACACAGCAAGTGAGCCAACCGACTTGCCGGCAGCCACCAGCAGGCGGCTACCTCTGCTGCTGCTGCTGCTGCCGCCGCTTGAGCCTGCTGTGCCAGAGCCATGGTACAGCTGCAGTGCCACGGTGGTGACTCCACGCAGATCTGGCTGGCATACCACCGCCCAGCGCTGCATGCCGGCAGGCAGTGGCGGCGGTGGCCCCTGCCCGGCAATCTCCTGCTGCTGCTGCGATGGGTGCATGCCACGGCCGGGCAGCGCCGCCAGCTGGATTGCGTCGGCACCATACAGCAGTACCGATCCATCAGAGGAGCCAACCGCCAGTACTAGGCTGTCAATGGTACTGCTTGTGCTGTCAGTAAGTCCAGCACTGCCATCAATGCTGCCCGGTAGCAGCTGCCAAGCCAGGCTGTTGACCCAGGCACCTGGGCTGCCACCCAGGCAGGCCACGAGCTCAAAGGTACCGCCCGGGTCGCCACGTGGGGGCGGGAGGCTGTACCGCTGCGGAAGGCGGTAGCGCCACAGCCACACCCGACCTGCCTTGGCGCCCACAGCCAGGAAGCAGCAGCGCTCTGTGCCGCCCTCTGATGCCGCCTCTGCCCCCTCCTGCTGCTGGCCGCTGCTGCCGCGGCAGGGACCAATTACCACCGGTGACCAGGCGCAGCTGAGGCTGCTTACCCCCAGCAAGTGGCACTGGTAGGCTTCGCTGGATAGCATGGAGCCCAGGCTGCTGCCGCTGCGCATGCGCTGCGCCGCGGTGGAGGCCGACAACTCTTTCCTCCTCCTCACAGGCTGCGCCGCTGCACCGCCGCCAACATCTGAGTCATCTCCTGACCCAGCGCGACCCTCGCTGCGGCCCACAAACCGCCGACTGACGCCGCCCCCAGGTGTGTCAAGCGATCGCTGGCTGGAGCTGCGACCAAGCTTCTTGGCGGCGGGGCGGTTTTGCAGGCGGGGACCACGCCGTTCTGCCGCCTCTGCGCACAAACAGGAGGCAGCAGGGCAGCGTCAGTGGTTTGATACCCACATCTAGGGAGAGTGGGGGGCCCACAAGCTGATGCAGCAGCAAGCCAGGGTGGCCACCAGACCGGGGCCCAATTTTACGGCTGTACTGTCACAATAGACCAAACCTTGGGATGCCCGCAACAGCCGGGCTGCTACCCGGCCGTTGCCTCAACCAAACGCCTGCCCCACCAGCACGGCTGCCATTACTGCCGCGCCAGCAAACAATGCCGCAGCTGCTGCTGTTATCACCCCACCATTTCCATCACAACGGCGAAACATCAAGGCTAGCCTAGACTCCCGTCTGCCCTGTGAGCAAACATGTGCAAGTGGTGCCAGAGAGAGCAGGCGCCAAGGGGGCGCACCTGCTGCTTCTGCATCTGCCCCCACCGCCAGCATCAGCACCCCAGGATCCACCTGCTCCGCCTCCAGGCTGAACCCCTGCGCCACACGCCCCGCCACCTTGTCCCACTTGGACCGCAGCCTGCAGGAAAACAAAGCAGCCAGGTGGGGCAGCTGGGTGCAGAAGGGGCAGAGGGTTGAGGCCAATCAGGTGCGGAAAGGACCAACAAGTTGGAGGGGAGGATGGGCAATAATTGGTGGTTGTGTGTGTGGG
>JAAMXP010000337.1:0-11900 GCA_019693395.1 Ettlia oleoabundans
CCCGAACCCCCCCCCCCTCTTGCCTGGTCCAGCAGCAGCGCCTTGATTGCCCGTCGCTGGCCCAGCAGCTGAGCGGTGAATGCCTGCAATGTGGGCATGTCCAGTATTGGGTCCCACCCCAGCTCACTGATGGGAGGCACGCTCTCAGGATGCTCGAGGAAACGAACCTGCACGAGCGGGTGGTGGTGGTGTGTGTGGTTGTTGGGTGGTAACGGGGGCGGGGCCGCGTGCGCCGCATGTGCAACATGTTGTGTTTGTGTCGACAACTCTGACAGTAACCTGCGCCCCACTTCTGCCAGCGCCATCAAAACCCCCCTCTCGCCCCCGGCTGCACCTTGGCAAAGCAATAATCACTGGTGTAGTACTAAATTTTTTTATGACAGCATCCACCTTGGCAAAGCGACGTGAGTCGCAGAATGCCAGCTGCGTGCCATCAGCAAAGGTCAGCTCAATCTTGCAGTACTTGGGGGGCCAGGCGGTGTCATCAATCACAAAGTTCTTGTAATGCGCAGCACCCACGCCTTTCACAACCAGGCCGCCTGCATCACGGCGCCAACAAGGGGCAGCATAGGCAGGAGTGGACGGAGAGGGAGGTGTGTGGCAGCCAGAGGCGGAAAAGGTTGAAGCAGTTGGTATGCGTGGAGATGGGGCGAGTGGGGCAGCCAGAAGCCGAGGATGAGAGGAGGTTCTTAGGCTGTTGTTGCAGTCATTTGCAGCCCTGGTACCTGTCAGGATTGGGTTTGCTGCACGGTAGCCCCACCTGTCATGCCAAAGTGCAGCAGAAGGCTGGGCCCACTGTCAAACTCCCACCACATCTGCGGGGAGGCAAGCAGGCAAATGGCAGGTAGGTCGGCAGGTAGGCGGGCGGGCAGGCAAGGCAGCGTGGGTCAAGCACATCCCGCAATCACGCCAGCTTGGCTATGCATTGAGCTGATATTTGCGCTGGCAGATATTTGCGCTGCATCGGGTTGGCGCCAACTTGCATGTCGCAGCAGCAGCGTGCTGAGGGGAGCTGAAACATGACTGCACCACATGCTGGTCCCTGTTTGCTCCGCTCACCGCCCAAGGTTGCCCGGCCCATGCACCTAGGCACTGCCTCCATGCAAGCCCCACGCTCCTGCCAGCTGTCTGTCTCGCTCTCACCTGCTTGCCCCTGCGTCTTGCTGCCAGTAGTGTGCGCCCCACCAGCACTTTTTCCAGCTCCTTGGGGGCGATATCGTTAATCACCTCTACAGAGACAGAAAGCAAACACAACACAGTGAAGTAGAGTTGACCGTTGCCAAGCAGACATGTGAAGGGTGCAGCATGCCAGGAGATCACCCCCGCAAGGCCACACCTTGCTGCCAGCTCTACATTTGGTCAGAGCTGACTGTAGCTTATGGCACCGCTGTGTGTGTGGAGTGCGGGCGGGGGTGGTGGGAGGCGGGGGGCCCGGCCGGGCAGGCATGGCCAGCCAACTCACTCTCATCATCAGCAACACTCGCTTCGGTGATCGTTTTGCCCACGCAAGTACGCTCCGCGAGACGTCGGGCGCCCTCAACCTCTGGAAGCTCGGGCATGTTTTAGCAAAAGGCACTGCGGGCCTGCGCTGTTGCTGCCGCTGCCGCTGCCACACGACCGGCGGGGGAGTTTGCTGGGTTGCTGGAAAGCCAACCCAGCACTGTGAGCCAGGAAGCCTTGTTTGATAACTTGTCCACGACTCTGTGTAAGGTAGCAAGCTGGTTTACCTTCAGGCAAGCGACGTGCCGTAGGCCACCTACACCGTGCACCTGTGGGAAGCGGCCAATCGGCACGCGATACTATACAACGCTGGCCGTCACACAAATGGGGCATTTCCAATGGCTGGATGTGGCTGTCCCATTTCGGTTGCCGAGGTGGCACCCCGTCACTCAAACAGCGCAAGCGTCCAAGGCATTTTGAGAGTAATCGCCCGGTTGTCAACGTCACTTGTAAGTAACACAGCGATTGACACCCTGACAGCTTGGTGTCGTTGGTGGGGTTTGGATCGTGCGGAAGCGCCCCCATCGCCTCAGTTCCTATGTCGGGCGTCAAGATCGTCAAGCAGAAATTGCGACAGCTGCTGCAAACCGTGGATTTTAATGTGGAAACGCAGGTGGGCTGTGCGGCGGCGGCCGTTGAGCGGGGCTCGCCCAGCTCGGGCAGCTTGTTGACACTCGTGTTCACTGTTGGGTCTTCCAAGCTTGCCTGCAGCGTTCTATCACAGCCAAGCTGGAGTCAGATCTTGGATTCAACTTATCGCAATACAAGCCGCTGATCAAGGTGGGAAGAGCGGGGGTGGTGCGTACCAGGTGACAGCTTGTTTGTCGTCCACATTTCACTCTGCTGCTGGTTGAGCAACAAAAGAGTGGGCCAACCGCTACCAGCTACACAGCATATCACTCATTGTTTCTGTGGCATTCCACCAAAAACCATGGTGGTCATATGGATGCAAACCTCCAGCCTCTTGATCGGGGTAGCACGATGCCGTTCCTACCATCAATCACCATAAGGGCTGCCCCTCTCTTCTCGAATGACTCCGTTGCCTGGCTGGCTTGCCCCCTAAATTTGTCCCTCGTAGGAAGAGATTGATGCCTTCCTGACTGAGCAGCAGGATGTGGCGGGTGATGACGACTCAGGCAGCGATTTCCAACCAGAGGAGGAGGAGGCACCACCACCCGCCAAGAAGCAGAAAGCGGCGGCAGGAGCAGCTCAAGGGAGCGGTGGCGCCGCCGCCCCAGCGTCGCCAGCTGGCGAGTTTGTGATGCAGCTGTCGAAGCTGCGGTTTGCCGTGGTACGACGGTACGGTGGCAAGTTGATGGTTGATGTGAGGGAGTACTATGACAAGGAAGGCAAGCTGCAGGTGTGATGGTCAGGTCGCTGTTGACAGCAGGCGGCTCTTGGCTGGTGTTGCTGGTTGGGCCGGCCTGACGAGTGCAAACCAGACGTGGCATATCTGGTTGCGTATGCGTGGGTTACCAGCACAGCGGTGCTACTCCGTCCCTGGTCAGCTGGTAGCCGCCTGCTTTCCGCCTCCCAACCACCAAATACCACCCTGCTTACAGGCTGTTCCCGCGTTATTGTGCCGCATGTACCATGCCTCAGAGCTGCCCCTCATCGCTTTTTGTCATGCTGTGCAGCCGGGCAGGAAGGGTGTAGCGCTGCAGACGGCGTCATGGGGCGCCCTGGAGCAGCAGCTGGGTGCTGTGAGCCAGGCGCTGCAGGGGCGGGACGAGTCCTTCACTCTTGACCTGGGCTCAGCCAAGCGGGCGACCATCAGCACATTCAAGGGTGAGCGGGCGGGTGGGTAGCTAACTGGCTGCAACTGGCTGCTTGCCAGGCTGCTGGCTTGAGATAGATTTGACTTAAAGGCGGTGGTGCGATCGGCGGAGGGATGGACCGGCTATTAAATGCTAGGAGGTGGTGGCCGGGGCAGGAGAGTCGTAGACGGGGCCCCTCTTGACTTGACTTCCCGTGTTGGGCTGTTGTTGGGTTTCACATTGTTGCAGGGAGGTGCAATGTGGACCTTCGTGAGTATTATGAGAAGGAGGGGGAGATGCTGGTGAGCCCCGCCATGAATGGGCCTGCTGTGCCCTGCTACCTGTGCCTTGCTCTGGAGCATGCCTTGCCCAAGCAAGGTGGTACTTCAGCAATGCAATGCTTGTGGTTCGCATTCTGCCGCCACTGGTGGTTGGCCTGTGCTTGTGAATATACCTGCACCTGGCTACTGCTGACCAACACCCCCCTCCCACTCCCTGCCGACACGTGCATGCAGCCTGGCAAGAAGGGCATTGCCTTGTCTGAGGATGAGTGGAGCAAGCTGTGCGCAGCAGCGGTGAGGATCTCGCAGCAACTGGCGTCCGCTGGTGGCGGTGCCGGCCCGAGTGGCAGCGGCGGCGGCACAGGCGGCGCTGCGCAAGCGCAATGCACGGCGGCGGGGCCCAATGTTGGCGCTGTGCCATCGGGTGCAGGCGCAGCAGCTGGTGCATCAGCAGCTGCTGATGCCGGTGCTGGCGCAGGTGGTGGTTCAGGGACAGGTGGCGGTGTGGATCTGAGCGGTACGCGGCGCGCTGACGTCAGCGAGTTCAAGGGCAAGGTGTACGTCAACATCCGCGAGTATTATGAGAAGGTAAGCTGCAGGAAAGGGTCATGCACGAGGAAGTTGAGTCGCAGCCAACAGTCTGTTGGGTGCGAGGATGTGAAGCGTTGGTTGTTATACTTTGGGGCGTGTCAGTGAAAGTTCAAGTTTAAACATGAAGGGGTGATGCAGACACGATCGGTGGAGACACTTTGGGGTTGGGTGCGACTCTGGTACATTGGCTGAGTCGTTGCCTCTGCCTGCCAATTTGTGCCGTGACCCTCCAGCCTGCCCAGGAAGTTGGCGGCTTGTCCATTGTCAAGGCCACTCGCCACCCGGCCCATCTTTGTCTGGTACTGCAGGATGGGCAGAAGCTTCCTGGGAAGAAGGGCATCAGCCTGCCGCCAGACCAGTTTGCGACACTCAGGTGTGCTTGGTGCTAGGCAGGAAAGTGGGATCTGCTTGCCCCAGCAACGCATAAATGTCACCAGCCACCCCTCCCAACAGCACACATAGCAGAGCCTAACCCTTCTAGCATGGTTGTTACGATGCAGTAAGATCCCTCTTCGCCTACAGATATGCCCAGCTTTACCGGTTTACTTCGCTTTCCATGACAGTCTGCCGCCCGACTGCCTATTCGCCTGCCCGCCCGGCGTTGCTGCAGGCAGGGCGCTGCTGAGCTGGATGCTGCTCTGCGGGAGCGCAACACTGAGTTTGAGGTGCAGCTGTCGGGCAAGTGAGTGAAGCATGAGCAGGGTGCGGGAAGGATGGTGGAGTGGGAGCGGGAGTGCTGTGTAGCACAGGACAGCACAGCACAGGACAGCACAGCAGGAGGCATGTCAGCGCCGCGAATAATCGCCCCGTGCTTTAGAGCCGCCTGTTGGCAGGTTGACTACCCAGCCTTGCTGACGATAACTGTACTCATTACCATTTGGCTGCTGTGCTCAAGTACCGCGTGTTGGCTGGCTCAAGCGCCCGTTTGGCTGCGCTGGTGCTATTGCAGGCGCAAGGCAAGCATCAGCTGCTTCAAGGGCCGCTACATGGTCAACATCAGGCAAGCAAGTAATGCACAACTTTGCGCCCAGTAGAGAGTTCACACACGGTGTGTCGCACTGACCACCTGTCACATACCCGTTAACAATCTTCCTGGGCCCTGGCCCTGCAGGGAGTACTATGAGAAGGGCGGGGAGCTGCTGCCGGGGCAGAAGGGCATCAGCCTGCCTGAGGAGCAGTGGGCGCGGCTGATGGTTGGGCTGACCGGCCTCCAGGCGGCCCTGGAGCAGCAGGCGACCTGAGCCACAGCAGCAGCAGCTGCTGCAAGCAGGTTGCAAACACGCTTGGCAGCCAGCCTTCAGCAGCTTGAGCCCGCCCACAGAGCATATGCAAGCAGGTGCACACCCCAAATATACGATAGCGGTGAATGCTGGCAGCCCAGGTGTTGACTTGTGCTGGTAGCATCACAAACTGGGTTCACTCTTTAGAGCCTCCCGCTGGTGAGCAACTGTCTGAACAAGCGCTGTGAAGCTGATGGGTGCAAGAGAGGCAGTCGTTACATCCCTTGCATGTGATGCAACAGCAAACGCACCGCCGCAGGGTTTTTTGTAGCAGGGGTTGAGCGCAGGGCAGCGGGAAAGCGGAGGCAGCAGTGATGGCAGTCAGGGGTGTGCAACACGGTGGAGTGAATAAGCGCAAGAGCATCGTCAGCAGCAAGCAAACGTAAACATACAGCACATGAAATAGGAAAAAAAGCAACCAACAGGATCGCATTTCACCCGTGGTCTGATGAAAGCGGGCGATGCAGCGGGATGCGCAAATGTGTCATCAATGCGGCTTTGGTCGGAACCCGTCTACCGCCATGTTGCGTGTGGCGCTGGGTATGCGCACCGACAGGCCATCCAGCTCTTTGGTCGCCACTACTTGGCAGCCCAGGCGCGACCTGCACACAGGTGGGAGGCAGGAGGCAAACAGACAGCCAAAGCGTGAAAATACGAGTATCCCACAATGTACGGTGTTGTACATACAACCTAACCAGTGCTGGTGTGTCTATGTTTGGTGTGCCTGTTTTCCGCCTGCCTGCTGCACTTCCTGAGCCTGCATCTGTCTACATGTGCGACCCTGTGCATGCACATGCACATGCATGCAGCGGGAGGAGTGCAATATACGCACGTGTCTGTTAGTCCAAAGGCCAGGTCCAGCATATCGTTCTCATCGTCATCGGGCTCAGGCAGCTTGTCGTAGTAGTCCTGAACGGTGCGGAAGAAAGTGGGGGTTGTTGATGGGAGGGCAAGTGCTGTGCAGTGGATAAAACATGGGTAGTTGTGGGGGTTGGCGTGGGATTGGTATAAGATGGGTGTGTGTGTGTGGATGTGGGTAGATATGTGGCAGCGTGCACTGATGGGTATGTGTGCCCAACAGGCAAGGAAGCAGCTGCCAATGGCCATCTGCTTGGTCAGCCACCACGAAAAACTCGCGTCACTACAAGTTGCTGCCCATGTACCCCATATAGGTCCAGTGAGACACCCAACACACCCTTCGTGTGTGGCAGCACCCACCTGGTCCTCCACAATGACGTGGCAGGTGGAGCAGGCCAATGAGCCCTCACACGCCCCTTCAAGCTCCACCTCGTTTTCATGCGCTGCCTCTAGTAGCGACTGGCCCAACGGCACCCGCACCGTCTTCTCGGTGCCATCCTTCTCGTCCTTAAAAGTCACGCTAATGCTGCACAGGCAAGGCACCGTGGGCAGGTGGCGGATGGGCAGACAAGCGTGGGAGGCGATGGCGGCGGTGCTGGCGGCGGTGCTGGCGGCAGTGGCACTGGCGCTACTTCCGGCGTCATATCCACACTCGCCTATCCCCTGTCTCCTTCGACGCTGAGGTATGCCCTCGCCAACCACGAGGGAGCCGCTGCTGCCACCATGCAAGACTGCTGCTGCCTGCCGCTACTGCTGCCAATGTGCTGGTGCATGCAGATTGATCTCTTGTAACTTCAGTGAAGCTGCAGACTGGCCACAGTCGGGCTTGCTGCTGCGCCAAGGCGCGGGACAGAGCTCGCAGGGCCATACTCAGTGCCACTGTATTAAGAAACAAAACACGCAAACTGATCTCTATAACGCCAGCAATGGCAAGCCATGGGCTGGGCCTTTAGGGCTGCGTGACAGGGAGGCACGTCGACATTGCCAGCCTGGACTAGAAAGAAGGGTTTGCATTGTGTTCATTTCGATAGCAATTTATCAACAGTTATCAGCAGTGACCGACAAATCTCTGTGAGGGCTGGGGAAGTTAAGTACCCAACTTTTGCGGGTTTGCGGTCGGCACCCCGTCTGCCCTGCTTGTGACTCGCGGCCTGTTTTGTACTACAGTTAAGTGTGCGCCCCCAGATTGCAAACCAGCCGCACCTGGGCCCGCAAATTTGCCGCTCAGGCCCTCAGCGGGCAGTCCAGCGGGTGGTCCAGGGCCTGGACCAACTTGAAGCTGGAGGTGAGCGTGGAAGCACGCTGCAGCGAACGCGCCTTCAGCGGGGGTACCCTGCTACTGCCTTGTTGCCGCCACCCCCGCAACAAGTTGTTGGCGCCACAGCCTCCTTCCTCGCTGTGTTGCAGTGCAGCAAACATCACTTGCGGCTGTGAACAGCACACTCTAGGGTACAGGTTCATTCACTGGCAGCGGCAGCATGGGGCGCAAGTCAGATACGCCTCGCTCCTTTGCGGCGTTTGGGCGAGGCGGCCAGCCCGTGACTCAAAAGCGCATCCTAACTTTCCTTGCTGTGGGATTTGTGATTGGCGTGGGGGCTGGATTTGTGTTCATGGGCACAGTACACGCGGTGAGCTAGCCGCCTGGCTAAGAGCGCTGTGCAGGGCAGCAAGTTGCGCTTGAGCGATGGAGGAGAGGAGCGGGCACCAGCGACAAGAAGAGCCAAGATCATCGCTGCGTTACCAGTCCTTGCTGCTTGCGTTCCAAGTTGACCATTCTTGTTCAATGCAGTTCATAGAGATAGGTGCCAGCAAACACCATGGGCAGGAGGAGATAGTGTTGAAGCAGGGCAACCAGCAGCAAGCACAGGTGCAGCAAGCAGCAGGGGCAGGTGGCGGGAGAGCCACCGCAGCAGAGCAGAAGAGAGATGCAGCAGCGGCGGCGGCAGCCACCAGCGGCGGGACCAACTGGCCCACGACAGGCGACACAATACACGTTGCATACACAAGCAACGGTTCACCTTACACAAACTACCAGGTGTGCGGTGCTGCCTGTGCTGACGCAGCCATGCCACCAACCCAGGACTAGCTGCCAGCACTTGCTGCGATGCATGGCATGGCAGCGGGCCTGTCGTGCTCTGTTGCAGGCTGACATCCGCTTCGGGGGCGTCTGATTTACATCAAATGAACAGAACAAACACCAACCATCATTCGCAGCCCCTCCACGCTTGTTTCTGCAGAACCTGGTTATGCTGGGCACTTACAAGCTGGTGCAGAAGATGCCTGGCGGAGACAAGATGGTTGCCTTCACGCGCATACTGCACAGGGGCAGCCACGATGCGCTGTCACCGCGGGTGGACACATTCCTGGCCAAACCGCTGCACCCAGGTCCGGGTGGGGGATGGGTTGAACTGGTTGGATGAGGCGACAGTTTGAGAGGGTAGATGACTGAGTGGATGGTTGGGTGCGGGGTGGCATGTGGTTTGGGGGGGGTGGGCCGTGGGGGCGGGGGTGGGCCCTCATCCTTGGCACTCATTCCTGCTGCCAACTGCCGTCCCAGATCCTCCCACCCTCCCCCGCATTGAACAGAGTGTGATGTGTGGTGCGACTATCCTGTGGCCGACCGCCCCAATGCGATACGCCAGTTCCTGGATGCCGCACAGCAGCAGCCGGGGCTCATAAAGGCGCCCTGGCTCTACATGATAGAAACCGATTTTGTGTTCATCAAGCCATTCACCATGCCACCAGCGGAGTCAGCAGCCAAGTCGGTGGCCTTCCCCTACGGATACATACAGCCCACTTACCCAACAATAACGGTGGGTGGCTGGCTGGGTGGGTTGTGGCGCTGCAGAGTGGTGGTGTGACAACGGGCGCACCGGGTATGGCAGTAGCTGGGATTCATAGCAGGGCTTGCTTGCTATTGCTGAGGGTTTTATTACGGGACACATCTGGAAACTCCGGTGGTGGTCAGCAGGCGGCAAGTGTGTGGAGCATGAAGTTGCTTGGGGCTGCCACGCTCGTGCTTGGCTGGCTGCCAACCTGCCAGTTGTCTCATACGCCGGGCTGGCTCCTCATCCTCCCTCCCGCTCGTGCCCTTTCTGACAGCTTTCTCACAACGGCATTGCCCAGGCTGCGACCCCGCTGTGTGCAGGGTGTGATGCGCAGGCTGTACCCCGAGAGTGAGGGCCCGCTGGAGGGCATACCACCCACCGGCCCCTCACCCACCTGCATGCGCGTGGAGGAGTGGGTGCGCATGACGCCCCGCTACGAGCAGGTCACAATGCAGGTGGGCAGGTGCGGGGCGGGGATGGGGGGGCTTGTTGGGGGTGTGGTGACGCATGTTCATGTCGTGGATGGGGTGATGTTGAAGGGGGAGAGCACAACCGCAGGTGGCCTAGGGCTTGCGAAGCGCTAGTTGAGGGCGATAACTAGTGAGCAAGCACGCTCCTGCAACCACCCCGCACAAACTCAGCAGGGTCAAAGAGTAAGGCACCAGCCTTGCCGTACCGCCCTCCGCAGATTGAGGATGATGAGGAGGCAAAGAAGGCCCTGGAGTGGGTGCGTGAGATGTATGCATTCTCGGTGGCTGCGGCGTTGGAGAAGATAGAGCTGGACATGCATGTGAGTGGCTGTGAGGCGATGATGGTGGGGTGGCTGTTGGTTGGCTGGGTGGTAGTGGCGGTGGCGCGAGGACCCAGCGTGTGTTTTGAGGCGAGGGCATGCAGGCGACCGGCAGCAGGATGCCCAGCACGGAGCAGGGGGGCGACCCTAGTGGCTGCCTGTGGTGCATATCTTGCCAGAGGCTGCCCACCACCCCCAACCCTGTTTGTTGAGCCTACGCTCCCTGGCGGTGGCTGCCTGCCTGCCTGGCTGCCTAGGGGCATGCTCGGTACATTGCCGCACCCATCCTCCTGCCGCCCCTCACTGCCACCTGCACCTGCGTGCCTTGCCTTGTGTATGGGCGCAGGAGCCTCCTGACAGCGTGACCATGATCCAGCCCCCCGCCGACACCAAGATGGGCAAGGCGCACCTGGTTAGTGGGTGGGGGGTAATATGTGTGTTGTTGGGTTTTGTGTGGGTGGAGTGCGGTGTTTGCACGACTGTGGAGTGTTGCTGCCCCTGCCCCTGCCCTGTACCCCACTCACAACCCCCTGTGCCATTCGCTTTGCCCCGCGGAACAATCGTGCAATACCACCGCCAGCGCCACCGCCAGCCACCTCTGTTTCACATGGTGCTGCAGATGCACTACACATGGGGTGCGGAGTTCCTGTCGTCCAGTGGCAGCAAGGTGTGGGATTTTGACAAGCGCTACTACACAGAACTGGAACACGAACAAAAGGTGGGTGGTGGGGGGTGGTGGTGGTGGGGTTTGTGGTGCTGGTAATGGTCGTAATAGAGGCTGATACACATTGCATTGGCACTGCCCCAATCTATCCACTCTTACTGCAATGCACTGCAACTGCCAAAAACAGTCCTCTCACAAATACCAATGCACCCACCTGCCCATTCCAATCTTCTGCCCACGTCCCTGGCCACCTGCCTTGCTGTGCAGCTGCCCAAGATCCCGCCGCCGCCACCTTTCCAAGAGGGGTGGAAGCTGCAGGACGGTCTGCCTGTGACGCGTGACCTGTACGACGTGGTGGCCCTCATGATAGACACCATGAATAGGGGCATAGACCTAGTCAAGAGCGAGGGGCTGGCATGATTGCGTCAGCAGCAGCAGCTGGAGAGGGCAGGTGGAGGGAGGGAGGGAAGCACAGGGCTGGTCCTGGCCCTGCCCTCAGCCGTGCACCTGGTGCACACAGCCCATGCCGGCCCCCTCGCATGTTTTCTTGCTCTGTTCTTTGTTGCTTACGCTCTTGCTGTCATGCTTACACTCCAACTTCCCTCGCTTCAATCTGCCTTGCTGCACGCACTTCCCTTGTACGCCACCTGGTGTGAGATTCTTTGCAAATGACGGAAAATTTGGGGGGAAATTCAATCTGAAGCAAAAGACTAGGTGTCGTGCACATCAATCCAACCCTTGTTTGGGTGGTAGCGCAGATAAAATGAATTCACAGAGGGATTTGCTCAGCTGCTGCCAGTGGCAACCCCTTGAGGTGGCAGCAACCATGCTGGGTGCTGGGTGTCATGCTATGCAAGTGCTGCTGGCTCAAGGCGCCAGCGGCGGAGGCGATTCCCTTGCTTTAAGCTGGCTTGAAGGCTGGCATCGAATGTCTGTCGACACTGCTTGCAGGTTGCAGACAAAATCGGCCAGCTGGGCAGCTGATGGCTTGCTGGCTGGCTTTGCATCTCTGCCGCTACAACGTTTGGTGGCGGCATTGGAACCTGTCTTAGCTCGCTCATCGACTGTCCAGCTGCAGCACCTGCCGGCCCCGCCCTGCACGCACCCCATGCCAGGGGTGCCATGCCAGGGGTGCGCCATTGAGGGCTCAGGTGGCGATGGTGACGTCTGCCCGCAGCAACTCGGCAATGCGTATGGCCTGCTCGCGTGTGCCCAGCAGCCCAATCTTCTCCTCAGTCACCACGTACAGCGGGATGTCCTTCAGTACCTGCAGCATGTGTGTGTGGTGGTGGGGTGTATGTGTGTGTTTGTGTGTGTGTGTGTGGGTGGGTGGTGTGTGTGTGTGTGTGGG
>JAAMXP010000337.1:13360-26092 GCA_019693395.1 Ettlia oleoabundans
GTGAGATGCCTGCTGGCAACTGACTCTCAACACATCTATAACCTCAAACATTCCAGTGCGTCCCCCAACCCTTCGAAACCCCAACCCCCGATTTCCTTGTCTTTCTCGCGAAGTTGCACTTGATTGATTGAACCGCCAACTACCAACCCAGCAGCCCTACCACCAGTCTGCCTCACCCGTTCCACGGAGCAGTGCCCCCGCTCCTGCTCCACGTGGGCCTGCAGCGCGCGCTGCTTCCAGCCACGGGGCGCAAAGGTTGCGTGGGAGCCCTCTGTAGCAACGCAGGCAGGAAGCCATGACAGGGAGGGGTGGGCGGTTCAGGGGACGGCAATATATAAGGTCGCATCAATCCGCACAACACCAAACCGCTACCATCCCAACCTCCCTGTGCGCATGCCTATCCACTACCAGACCCAGCGCCTTTGAAATGACACTTGAACCCCTGACGCACATCAAGTGCCCCCTCACCCGAGGCATGCACTTTGTAGTTGTTGATGTTGTCGTCCCAGAACAGCACCGCCTCACCCAGACCGGTGCCAGGACCCAGTACGGCCTTGGGGCCCTGCACCGCATGAGTAGGTGGGAGGGAAGGGGAACGACAGGCAGGAGGGGCTGGGGGTAGCTATGGCGGGGCACAAGGAACTAAGTGGAAGCAGTATCCAGCCCGCCACGAGAGGAGGCGGGAAGGGGAAGGTTGCCTCACCAGCAGCCTGTTGAGCAGCCGGCCAGCCTCATTAGAGCCGAGCAGAAGCCAGTGCACCGCTTGACCAGAAAATCTGCAAGGAGAGAGGTGGCTAGCACCTCCCCCACACCCACCCACCCACAATCACAAGGCACAGACAAAGCTCACGCCCAGAGCCCACCTTGTCCTCAGCGGGCACATCATTGAGTGTCACGATGTCATTGTCAGTCAGCACGGGCACGCCATACCCCACAGCCTCAAAGTCGTTTAGCACGGTGCTGCGTATGCCAAACTGGGACTCGACCTCAGCTGCATTAGGCGGGGAAAGAACGGTGGCAATGGGTGGGGGTTTGAGGCGAGGGCCACATAAGCTGTGCCGTTTGCTGCAACAGGAAACAGCTGGTGATCAACAACCAAGATCTGTCTTGAGCTTTTTGCTGTAAAAGGGCCCAGGAGGTGGTCCGCTCTTTTGCCGCACATGTGCATGCTGACCCCTCAATAATAAACAACAAACAGCGTGAAAACTTTGTTGCGAATGGGCAGGACATGCGGTGGTGGGTGATGCGGAAACCTGCTAGAGTGTACTGATCCCAGGTTTCTGGGACAAAAAATGGAAATCACCCATTCACGGGTGCCCAGCCCCTTGAAACACCTCGCCGCCCACCCACCCGCCTCCTGTCCCCCACCTGCATCTATAGTCCACCCCAGGTTTGTCATGGTGCAGCGCTGATACTTGACGGGGCCCGCACACGCAAAGGCGGCGGCGCGCGGCTTGCCCTCGCCCCTGCATCCAATTCATAAGGTACATAAGGTACATGCGGATGCGACAGAGCAGGGCTGTGATTGCTTGGGCATGTGAGCAGCGATGGCTGCCAGTTTTCACACTACTGCAATGCATTGCAGAATCGGTGATCAAACTCGGCAGCAGCGGCATCCCAACAGGCAGCCAAGCGCAGCAGGCACCGCCATGGCGGTGACAGGCGGCTGCAGCAGTACGCACTGCAGGGCCTCGTGCTGCAACAGCGCGCCCAGCGCATCGCTAAAGTGCTTATAGTCCTGGGTCGCGTAAAACTGCGATGAGGGACATGTTTGCTGTGGTAGGCTTGTGTGTACTTGGGATTGGTGTGCATGCCAGCATGCCAGTGCTGAAGGGTGAGAGCCGCCTTCCCGCGACCATCTCACCTGCTCCAGCACCATGCGGCTGGGCCGCATGTGAGCGTCCAGCTGCCACACCTGGAACCGGCAATTGGTGCCGCCTGCGGCATGGAGCAGCAGACACATGGGCGGGCCTAATCGGCAAACGTCGGTGACCGGCGGAAGCCTAGCCCGCCACCCACCCTCCCCCTGCCAACCCTGCACCCCCGGGCTCCGCAGGCGGCAATTGAGCTCCCGCAGCTCGTTTCCTCACCGATATCCGCCACCAGCACGCTGATGATCGCCATGGTGTCGAGTCTTTGCCCTCGAGCCGGTCGCGGCCGCTTGCTGCTTGTTGTCCGGGATCTCCACAACTGCGGGGCGTTAACCCGACAGTTGAGCAGCTGGGTGGCCCCGAAAAGGCGCGCTGCGCGGCAGCGCGCTGCCGGTCTCGAGGAACTCCTGGCCTGGGCGCAGGCTGTGGAGCCGGCACAAGCGCCCTGAGAGATGGAGACCATGCCAACCGTGATGCCCTTGTCATGGGTCAGCCCGCTGCTTTTGGGCACCTGCGCGGTGGTGACTGCCGCCTGCGGCTGCACAGCGACAGCTGGCAAGCGGTGGAGTCATGTGTGTTACATTTTCACGAAGCTTTGAATTACTTAGAAGCTTTCAATTACACTGAAGCACTGCAAGACAATCAATCAAGCGGGGTGACACAAAAGGCAGGGTGCTGATCCCACGCAGCGGCAAGTAGCGGGTAGGATGCAGCGGCGCTGCGGTGGGCCTAGCGCCCGGAAGAGACGGCAGCCTCTCTCAAGCTGATCCGGGCAGCAGCTGCACCAGGCCCGCCAGCAGTCCGGTGAAGCCTGCGTTGTAATCCACAGCCACCTCGTTGGCCTGGTAATCAGAGCGCACATCCACATACTTGTCGCCATTTCCTGGCCCGCCCACCAACGCTCCTGTCAGCACCTGCAGGTGGTTGAGCACGCACGGGGTGATTTCTGGTATCGGACTATATTGATGTGATGTGAGAACCACAACTGATTGTTTGCTGGACACGCGCAGCGGTTGATGTTGATAGTGCTGGCCGGCCATTGAGTCAGCAGCTGCTTCCCACCTGAGGGTTGGGGGCGGAGGAGGTGAAGGCTGTGTCGTACGTGCACTTTGCTGGACGGTTGGGGCATGAAGCACCGCGGTGGTGGGCGTGAGTGGGCGGGTTGTTGCCATAGCCCACCACGAAGCTCCTGTACACCAATGGGCGGTAGGGGGCAGGCAGGGTGAATGTTGGTCGGCAAAGGGGGCGGCTACAGCACAGCACAGCACAGCACCTCATCGCTGGGCAGCTGTGCTGCAACAGCGCCCACCTGCAACTAGTACGCCCCCAAACACACCTCCGAAGCAGCAGATGCCACTCCATCTCACCTTTCACTGCCCCTCAGGCCCAGCATGTAGTCGGCCTGGCGCTGCGCAAAGGCCAGGCAGGCGGAACGAACGGACGCATTAGACGTGTGCTTGGCCTGGAGCACCATCATGAAGGCGGCATTGGCAGCGTGACGTAGGTTGCCCCATCCTCCCAAAGGAGCCAGAGCCAGGCCGCGGGGGCTGATAGTCACGCCATTTTGGCCTGCAGGTGGGCAGGGTGGTGGGCAGGTGGTCAGCAGCGCAGTCCATTGAGCTCTGCTCTTTGACAAGGCCACCGCTTTACAACCTGTCGCCCCACCCCCACCCCCAGCTGCTCAGCTGTGCTGCCCCCCTCACCCTTGATCCAGGTGTCCCTGAAGGTCTGCAGCTGATACTGCAGGTCCACGCCCTCAGAGGCCTCCACTCCCATGGAAGAAAGCAGGGTGTCGGCGGGCACAAAGGCACTGTCCCACGACACAAAGTAGTTGCGCTCATACTGCAGGACAGGCACAGGGGCAGAAGGCTTTTAACAGGCTGTTAGGCAGACAGTATGGAAGTAGACTGCTGGAAGGATAAGCTAGAACGCTAAACATGTGCAAGGAAGCGAGTTGCAGGAGCCGCAGGCCCCACCTGTGCACGCTTCAGATAGCTACGAGCGGACTCAAGGTAGGATGCCTCCTGAGTGGCACGATACAGCCATGCGGCCTGCAGTGCGGTGGATGCCAGCAAAGTAACGAGCAAGGCATCTAAAAGGCTTGGTCAGAACAGCATGCGATAATGAAGAGAAACGCCATTCGTTGGCATGTAAGAGGCATGTAAGGACACGACCCACCAACCCACATTGGAACCACCCAGACATGACACACACACACACACACACACACACACACACACACACACACACACACACACACACACACACACACAAAAAAACACCTACAGCGTATGCCAGGTCGTCCAAGAAGTTGGTGCTCATGTAGACGTATGTCACAGATGGCTGGGAGTCGGAGTACTTGCCCTCAACCTGCAGGCACAAGAGTGGGCAGGGAGGGTTATAGGTGCAAAGGGGGAGCACGGCGGCAAGCAGGCATGGCAGGTCAACAAGAGTTTGGATGGGATACTGCAACCATCAAGCACCTGCCAGAACGGAAGGTGATGCATCAAGCCAGTACAAACAAGCCCATCCATCTACCTTGGAGGCAAATTTAAACAGGCGGCGAGCGTGATCCAGGCATGCAGCAGCATACTCTGGGTCAGAGCCACGGAGGGCCAGGGAGGCAGATGCGAGGGCAGAGGCAGCAGCGCCGGCTGCGTCGGAGGCAGGCTTGCTGGCATCCCATACGAAGGCGGGGCGGGGACCCGTCTGCTCCTCGGGGCGTCCCCAGTAAGCGTGGTCTGCAGGGGGAGAACATGGGGGGAACAAGGGAGAAAGGCCAAGTCAAGTAGACTGGTCGGCTGCCAGGAGGTAGTAACTGGAAGGCAGTGTTGATGGAAGATCAAAGTCAGACTATGGGCACCACAAAGCTGCTGGCTGGGCACACAAGCGGTTACAGCACAGCACTGCACATCATGCACTGGTGGGACCGTGCTCTCAGCTTGCATAGAACACAAGAGCGCAGCAGGGGACGCACCTGGGCCGGGGTCCCCGATCTGGCCAATGTACTGGTTGTCGCCCAAGTGGCAGGCCATGAAGTAGTCGGCACCCCACCGCAGGTTGTCAAGAGCAGCCTGCAGGGATGGGGGAGGGAGGCAACGGAGGAGCTCAGAGTGGGGGCTTGGTAGGGAAGACAGCGGCACAGGCACAGGCAAGTATACCTCCCAACAGCTGCGGCTCATCACTGGGTGCCATGTCCTGCGACTTTGCAGCGCTGCCGCGTCAACCGCATTACAGGTCCAGGCACACGCCCCTGTGCTCGCTGAGTCGCCTCACACCTTGATGTGGCCGGTGGATGCGTACGCCTCTGGAAACTCCACCACGCCCCAGGCCAGGAAGGAGAGGGAGGTGGCCAGCGGGAAGTTGAGCTTCAGGTGGTCGCCAGCATCGTAGAAGCCGCCTGAGTGGGCAAGAGAGGGAGACAAGTAGGCGCAGAGAAGCATGGATAACAGGGGAAGGGTGTCAGCAGCTGGGAGGAGGGTGGTGGAGGTGTGTGGATATTGCAGAGACGGTAACAGGCAACAGGGGCAGCAAGGCTTGCAGGCGGAAGGCGGGCACACACCTGGCACGCGGTCGGAGAGGTGAGAGTCTGAGCGCCAGGAGATGGGGTTGTTGCCAGCGGACAGCTTGCCGCTGCGCTGGGCGTACATGAATTGCCATGACAAACCCAGCACCTGCACAAGAGGAAGTGGGGCGGGGGCAGTGGAGAGGGTGAGGTCAGGCCTCGCGTGGAAAGCTGGGCGTGTTAGCAGAAGGCGGCCTTGCAGAGTGCAATCAGTCATGCGTGGCAGCCCACCTACCTTGCCATACTCCCCCGTGTTGCCTGACAGCGGGGCAGTCGGGCTTGCAGGAGTGGAGGCATTATCGGTCTCTGGCAAGGAGGCGGCCGCGTCAGCAGGAGAGGTAGACTTGTTCCCGCCGTTCTTGTCAACGTCGCCGCCGCAACGGCCGCACGTGGCGGCGCACCAGCCTCCCTGCACCAGCCACCCCTCACTGCACTTGCCCCAGTCTTTCTGCTCCTGGCAGGTGAAGGCACCAGGTGCAGGCTTGTCTTGGCAGGCAGCAGGAGCGGGGGCGGCAGCTGCAGCAGAGCGGCGGGATTCAAATTCATCCGCCAGTCAGTCAGTCAGTCAGACGATCATCGCAGACTCTGCGTTTCTAGAGGTCCCTCTTTTCCCCTGGCAACGTGGTAAGCACTGCTGCTGGCACAATGCAAAGGGCCATCGCCTGCCCCAGGCTGCTGGCAGGCTGCTGGCACTGGCGCTCACCTGCGAGGACGGCGGTGCCGAGCGCCAACAGCAGTCCTTTGACGACCGTAAGCGCCGTCAACATCGTCGGAAAATGGTTGCGCAAAGAGGCCGGCGGGGGAAGGGGTGCGCGTGATCTCGATCAGCCAGTCAGGCACGAGGTGCAGTTGACAGACGCGGTGTGGAACAAGTGAAGAGATGATAATGGACTGGAGCGAGCTTGCGCAGCGATTTATGCCGCAAACCCCGCCATATCGAGCACTTTCCACCCTTGATTCAAATGACGATGCGGCGGCAGTACATGCAAGGAGGTGGCATCAAGCGGCCTTCCCCTCTGCCTAGTTGCTCTCAATGAGCAGCTGACTTTCTCCCGTGCACTACAGAGTCTGTGTGGCACCTGTATTTGCCAAACGATGGTCTTGCCTTTGAGTTTTCCAGGAAAGAAGCATGTGTAGCGGTGCTCCCGCCCAAATTCCCCATACGAGGCTTCCCCGGTAACAGTGTTAATACTACATCCTCCCAATCGTCCATTTAGGTAATCACGTGCAGCCAGCCTGATCGGGGCTGACCACTCGCCGGCTGCTGCTGTTGCAGGTGCAATCCACCGACTATCCGCACCTCCCGGCTCCATGCGCCCCGGGGGGTTGGGGGGATGGGGGGGGCGCTCCTGAAGTTCCCCCAACTGACATCCGTCCCTGCGCCTGCTCGAACTGGCAGTGCAGCAGCAGCGATATGACCAGAGAACGGGAAGAAAGCATTCCTGCCCACCAGGCCTGCAGAAACCAGAAGCACACCAGCACGCACCACGATTAGCTGCGCCACCTCACAAAAAAGGCGCTCGGGAGAAAACTGGGGAGAAGTGCACAGTGCCCGCCTGCCCTGACTTTGAAACTCAACAGCATTGTTCCCAAGGCATATGAAAACACATGTGCTGGCCAATGCTACCCACCGGACACGGCGAACACACACTTCTACCCAACTCACCCCTTATCGACAGTCAACGCCCGGCCCACGTTGCCGCCATGACACATACGCGTCGGCACACACCACGTCGCCGTCAAGGTCCGGCTCAGATTGGACCGATTTCCTTACCTGCAGCATGTACAGGCAAGGTGCATGCAGGCACACGGTTCCCAGCAAAGCTGTCGGGTAGGCAGGGAGGGTGAGCGCCCCGTCCAAGGCTGCTGCACTGGGGGCGCCCTACCAGACATCTGCCTGGGGGGTGGCAGGCGCGAGAGGGTTCCAACTTTGTTGACAGTGGAAAGTCATTGAACCACTCTGGCTCTCACCTGAAAACGCATCAATAATAGGAATTGCAAGAAAGGAGGGGTAGCCTGGCACAGCAGGGCCATCACTGCTGCCCTCCCAACCGCCCTTTCCCCCAGTCGAAGCAAATCACTGCAGCTGCTGCAGCCATGATCTCTGCGCTGCCAACGCAGCCTGCAGAGGGGAAGCCCGCCAACCCAGAGCCTGAGCAAGCAGGAGCGCTCATAAAGAGACCTCGGGCTGCCTCACAGCAACACTCTGGTCTGGACCGTGCATTGCGCCAGTGTTCAGGCCTTCCCAGCTGGAAGACTTTCATCGGCTGCTGCACCGGCTAAGGAGCGCTGTGCAGCTGGTCGGCAGTGGTTTTTCTCCTGAGCTGCACAACTCCCTGCAGGTGGGGCGCAAGTACGGCTGCCGGCAGCTCATGGAGGCCTGTGAGCATCTGATGTGAAGTGAGACATGCAAAACTGAGGAGCTGCATGCCGTGGTCGTAAGCTCAGCAAAACAACCGGCTGCCCCCGCCACTGCTGTAGGTTTTGGTAGCGTAATTCAGAGCTAACCGGGAACTGGATGCAGGCTAATGCTCGTGACAAAGTGGCAGCGGTGGAGAGCTTCAAGCGCTCGCCAGAAGCAGCTTTGGCTGTTGGTTATATTTATGCAGCTGGCAATTGCACAGCAGGGGTGCGCTGGACCTCTGCACGGCGAGCGCCGTGCCTACATCATTTTCAGCGCTGTTGTAGACCCACTGTCTCTATGAGCCATTTACATAACTGGAGGCCAGCCAAAGCGGAAAGCATCTCCTCATGCATGCTCCATCTCCTCTGCTGCTTCATTTTCAATGGTTGAAGCCTTGCATGAGTGGCCGGCTACAAAATATCCCCACAACAGGGCCTACACGGGTGCTACACGGATCCCGTGACATCTCCCGTCTGCCATTGTGGCGGCGCCGGCGCTTGCGCCACATCAGGCGGACGAGTGACGGAGTGGCCGGTCCCGACTGGTGATCGACGCATTCAGTTGCGTTTAGGAAGTGCACAGAGCCGTACTTACGCGGGCTCCAGGCACCCTCGTGCGTCCTGGCGTTCATGGTTTGTGCAGTTTGACTTGCTGCTATGGAATCGCGCTGCCAAACAATGGATTGCATGTTGCGGAGCTTGATGCGGCAAAGGGGATGCACCTTGCGGCGGGTTGTGCCCCGCCAATTATTCTCTGCTGCGGCCGTGCACCGCGGAGCGTTTTCATGGACGAGAGCCGTAGCTACGCCAGCCGAACAGGTCGGCAGCAGGAGTCCAGCAGCAGCAGCGGCGGCTTGGCAGCGGCACCAGCTGTTGCCGCCGTCTGCCGCCCTTGCTGCCACCCCTGTGGGCCAGGAGCAGGGTGGTTCTTCTGCAGCCCAACACCTACCCCACTTACAACAGCTGAGTGAGGAGCAGCTATCAGCGGTGACAGCGCCTCTGGGCACTGTTCGGGTGGTGGCGGGCCCTGGCAGCGGCAAGGTGCGAGGGGGGTGGCGCCTGGTATGCTCCCATAGCGAATGCAGCTGCCTGGCAGCAAGGACAAATGCTTGGATGAACACCCACATTCAGCCGTTGCTTGTTCTGCTGCCCTGCTGCATCTCACTGGCCTCATGCTGCAGACGAGGGTGCTAACCGCCCGGATAGCGCATCTGGTTGCTGCCCAAGGCGCACAGCCCTGGCAAGTGTTGGCAATCACCTTCACGAACAAGGTGGGTGGTTCTGGAGGCAAGTTGGAGGATAGGAGTGGCTCTGTAGCTTACTTGCTGCAAGCGATCTGATACGCATATATCCATGAAGGTGTTTTGGTTGGTTGGTCGGCTATAAAGGCATGAGGGTAAACAGCAACGCGTCATGCAGAAGTGGCCGGATTGCAAATGTCATGCTGATACCGGCCTTGGGCCCAGACGTGGTCTTCATGTGGACTATGCTGCTGACCGACCTACGGAGCCCCGTTTTTCCTGCCCGCTGCCGCCCATGCAGGCCGCCAACGAGATGCGTGAGCGGCTGGAAGCGGTGCTGGGGGAGGAGGGGGCCCAGCAACTGTTTGCGGGCACCTTTCACAGGTGGGTGCCGATTAGTAGCTTGTGCTGGTACCATATGTATCGCCCTGCGCACTTGTGCTGGTACCGTATGTATCGCCCTGCGCACTTGCTCTTGCTTTGCGCGCAGAGTCGTTGCAGACGTAGCACAACAACTAGGCATGTTATCACAGTACTGGCTTACTTTGCATCACCTCAATCAAAATGCATAATGCTCGGGGCAACGCTCAACTTTGAGTGCACCATGTTATGGTTGGAACTTTGGCGAGCTTTACTGCTGTTTGCGCCTTCCAACCCAGAACCCCCACGCCCACCACACCCAACCCTGCGCCGTACTGCAGCCTTTGCTACCGCATACTGAAGCAGCACGTCGCCGACTTGCGAGGATCGGGCCGGACTGCCAGCTTTACTGTCTATGACCAGGTGGGAACGGCACCACGTGTGTGCATTGTTGTAATGCAAGATGTGTTGGCTGATAGCGTGCAGGAGGGCTGTGAACTTGTCTGTGCTGATTATGGATGGCAGCGGGCAAAGGAGTAAAGCCCACCCAATCATTGCAGCGAACAGGAGCAAAGTAACTGCACAGCATAACATCCTGGCTCCGTCTTACACCCAAACACACAACATATCACAACAAACGTCACCCCCTACCTCCTTCCCCCAACCACCCTCCCTTGCAACAACCACAGGACATGTCGCTGCGGCTGCTGGCGGCAGCAGTGCGCAAATGGCATCCCGATTGGAAGGCCAAGGAGGTGAATGCCAAAGCGGCTGCGCTGCAGGATGCAGTCAGCAAGGTGAAGAGCAGCATGCTGACCTGGCATGCAGCCACGCCAGAGGTGAGTGCTGACATGGCAAGTTGCCACATTCGCGTGTGGGATTTTCTTCCAAGCAGGGGGTCGTTTGTGTCCACAAGCTGAAATTCATGAGCAGATGATTTGTGTTTAGGGGCAGCAAGTGCGGTTATATGGGGCATGTGGGGCGTGGCCTGGACTGGCTTCCATGCAGTGCCACAGCTGGCCTGCTGGCTGCTCGTGACACTGGACATGCTGCCCCTCCGTTTGCTGCAGTGCAGCGTCAGTTGATTGCGTCTTGTCTGGGCTCCCTTGTCTGTGCAGGCTGTTGAGCGTGCAGTCATGGACCACCTGGCCACTCCACACGGCGCCTCTGTTGTGCCTGAGGCCTGGGCTAACGACATCGCTGGCTGGTTCGCCAAGTGAGGCAAACCAGGAGCAGCAACACACACGCATGCCTGAGTACTGCGTGCAAGATCCCCTTGCCACTCAGGACTGCACAAGTTACCACCTGTGGCACTGCCTGCCACCTGCCATTGCCTGAGGCCACCTGTCATCCTTCAACAAATGACGAAGTTTCCTCTATTGCTTGGTTGCATGCCCTGCTTGTTAGGCACCACTTTCGTGTGAAGTGTGTACCCCCACCCGCACCACCCGCCCCGCAGGTACGAGCGCGCCCTGCGTGACAACAACGCCCTTGACTTTGACGACCTGCTGGGCCTGACGGTTGCCCTGCTGCGCTCCAATGACGATGTGCGGCAACGGTACCTGCGACGCTTCAGGTGGGTGGCTGGGTGGGTTGGCTGCATGTGCGCAGGTGCAGCAAGGTGCATGGTGGGATGCAGGAATGGGCAACAGCCGTTCCTCCAGGCAGACTGGCTGTGCTGCATTGGCAACATTGGCCGCTTTTGTTGTGGGCCTCCTATGTAGTCTCATTCAGAGCCTCGTCTCCCTCGCAACCCCGGTCCAATTCTCCCCCCTTCCCCCCTGATAGGCACGTGCTTGTGGATGAGTTTCAGGACACCAACACGGCGCAGTACCAGCTGGTCAAACTGCTCAGCATGCCACGGGTGGGTGGATTGCTGGCCTGAGGCCCTGCCTGGCTGCTCGTGGGTCCCATTACTCAAAGATGAGTTGCCCACAGGCCTGCCACGCTCACATGGCACCCACCTGGCTGCCTGCCCCCTGCACAGGCGGATCTGTTTGTTGTGGGTGACCCCGACCAGGCCATCTACGGCTGGCGGGGCGCGGACATGACCAACATGACGCAGGCATTCACTCGGGACTTCCCGCAGGCGCAGGTGGGGGCGTGGGGGGGCAGGGCCGTCAAAGAGACTGGCAGCGTGGGGCTTGTCAGTGGCCCAGTGCAGGGGCACACTCGATTGCAGCTCTGGCATCCCCGCCTGTTGCAGCTTACAACAACTTTCATGCTTACATCAGTTGTGCCTTCTCCCTTGCAGGTGTTTGACCTTCGTGACAACTACCGCTCCAGTGCACGCATTGTGACCACAGCGCAGCAGGTCATAGCAGCCAACGAGGACTGGAAGCGCGCGGGGCTGAGGCCCAAGAAGCCGGCGGGGCACCCCATCGAGGCAAGGCGGGCCCGCGCACGCTGTTTGCTGCCTGCTGCACCAACCCTGCCAACATGCTGTGCCAACGTTGTCTGCGTGCCTTGCATGCTGTATGCATCTGGCCTAGTGCACGACCAGCAGCACACAGCGTCCAGTCAGCCACCACCACCACCCTTGCCCCCATTGCACCGCCGCCTTCAGCCAGGCTATGTCAATGAGGTGTAGCAATATCGCTCCCATGAGTCTCCGCACCCCACTCACTTGCCCCCATCTCACCCTGCCCTCAATCAAGTCTTCCCTGCAGGTTCACGTGCTGGAGGACAGCCACGTGGAGGCCCGCTTCATAGCCACTGAAATACAGCGCACACTGGGCAGGCATGTCCCTCCTTGCTGCGTAGGCAGCATAAAGCAGCCAGCAGTAGAAATTGCGGGCAACCATCTGCTGGTGGCGGCCTCTGCTGCTTTACCGTCGTCACCCGGCTGCTTGTTGCAACTACCTGGCTGTTGTGATCAGCACCCTGGAACCAAACCCTTTCAGCCGTTCCCACGCCACATTCACCCCTTATCAGCCCCCCCACACCCGCCACGCCCCCCTCCCACACCCACCCACCCACCCACACCTCAATTCTCCCCCGATTCTCCGGCTCAATGCTTCCTGCCCCAGCATCAACCTGCCCTGTGGAAGGGCAGCAGGTAGCGATCTCTACTCACCAGTCCTTCCTCCCCTCCCGGTTGCTGTGTTGCAGGGGTGATCACCCCGAGGACCAGGTTGCGGTGCTGTTCCGCACCCACATGCAGTCGCGGCTGGTGGAGCAGGAGCTGGTGCGCCGCAACATTGCACACGTACTCATCGGAGGGGTGCCCTTCTGGAGACGCATGGAGGTCCAGGTGGGGCCGCAAACAGTGGAAGGAGCACGCGCGGGGGGG
>JAAMXP010000337.1:26104-37748 GCA_019693395.1 Ettlia oleoabundans
CAAAAAGATATGTATGTTGGTGGTAATGGGTGGTGGGCGGGTGGCAGGCAAGCTCTTGAAACGTCTGTACGTCGCTGTCGACCTCTGCCTGCCTGCGCCCAACTGTCGTCATTTTTACATCCACTGCCCGTCAACACACCATTGCATACTCAACAGACAGGCTGGCAACCACCTGCCCATGGTAAAATCTGCCATCCCTACTCCCACCTGCTCCCCGCAGGACGTTGTTGCCTACCTGCGCCTGGCTGTGAGCTTGCGGGACGATGTGGCTCTCACACGCATCATCAACACACCCAAGTGAGTCGAGTGGCTATGGGGACAAGGGACGGCGACAGACGCTGCCGCTGCAGGATCAAACCTCCTCGAAACGCCTGTTTGCTGCGTAATGTCAGGTTCCACAAGCGATTCACACAATCATGCCCCCCACCCTGACCATAATTGCAGGCGCGCCATCGGCGACTCCAGCCTAGAGAAGCTGCGGGCTGCGGCGTCCGCCCAGGGCACCACCCTGTGCACCCTGCTCTTCGGCACCGCCGCCTCAGCTGGCCAGCCTAGCGGCGACACCAGCGGCGTCAATGCAGCAGCTGTGCTGCCGGCACTGCCCGACCGCAAGGCCCTGGGACTGACCGCAAAGGCGGCGGCTGCGCTGGAGGCGTTTCGTGAGTTGATGGCGGGGCTCCATGCTGCAGTCTGCAGCCAGCCGCTGGATCGCGCGCTGGAGCGGATCATACAGCAGGTGGGCAGGCAGTAAGAAGAGTGGGCGGGTAGGTGCCTGTGCTGGTGAGGGGCCAGGGTGAACGGCTGCACACGCTTGTGCATTCACATATAGCCTACAGCACACACACCAGTAGTTGATGGCGCACCACATCTCCTTCTTCTGGCCGCAGACTGGTTACGAGCGGTATGTGCTGGAGGGTGGCTGCAGCAGCGGTAGCGCCAAGGAGGGGGATGAGCAGCAGCGGGTGCAGCGACTGCGACAGCTGGTGAGGCTGCGGTCATGCCCGTATAGTCTCATAGACACGCCTGCCTTTGCCAACCACACTGTGCTGCCTGGGCATGAGCAACAGCTGGCCTTCCTGCCTGCAGCTGCCAACTGTGTTGCTATGCACAATTCCTGGCTTCCACTTGATATGAAGGCTGTATTGCTACCGCTGTCGTCAATTGCAGACACTGCCACGTGCTGCCCGCAGGTGGCGGCTGCGGCGGGCTACCAGCCGGGCCAGCTGTCAGGCGCCGCCGCATTTGACACAGACGAGGACGGGGCGCCTGCTGCTGCTGCCAAGAGCGGGGGCAGCCATTTGTCCCGCCTGCAGCTGGCGCAGAACTTCCTGGATGAAGCAGCATTGTACTCAGGTATAGCCTAGTTGCGCAACCAACAGCACTCGCCTTTAGCTTGCTTGAGCAGTTCAGGCACAGCACCTGCAGTACGGTACGTGCTGGCACCCTTGCCTGACCACCTCTGTGCTTCTCCACCCTTGTTTGGCAGTTGCCTGCTTGTCCAGCTGCTCACGTGTCGCCTGTTTTGCTGCCTGCCTACCTGCTCGCTCGTCACACAGGTGCTGAGGAGGGCGGTGGTGCACGAGGTGTGCGGCTGATGACCATGCACGCTGCCAAGGGGCTCGAGTTTGAGCTGGTCTTTGTGCCGGGTGAGCGCACCTGAGCGCCATATGCCTGCCTGGTTGTATATCCGATTGTTTTGCACCTAATCAATCTGGTCGCATCGCTAATCTAAAACATGAGGTAAAGTCACCCTTGCTGTGTTGCCATGCTGCACCCACCCCTGCACACACCTACAATGCCTGCCTCCTCACATGTACACAACACCTAGCAAGGCAGCCGCTGCCCCATCCCCAACAGCCCAATCTTTCACACCCAAGCACATGTGCACACACCTGCCCACCGCCTGTTTTGCCCCCAACCCCACCTCCAGGCTGCAACGACGGCCTTGTGCCTCTGGTGCGCAAGGGCAACACCATGTCCCCCGATTCTCTAGCAGAGGAGCGCCGCCTCTTCTACGTCTCTCTCACACGAGCCAAGCAGCGCTTGCGCCTCACACACACGCTGCGCAACAGCCATTTCGGGGAGCAAAGCAGGCGAGCGAGGGCTGCGGCAGGGAGCAAGCATCTGCTGTGCTGGACATTGCTGTGTATTGTGATGTGTGCTCCCTGCTGCACTGCCAAGTGCCATAGAGGCCAATCATAGCAGGTGCCACAGGCTAGTCTAAACTTGAATGTCACCTGGCATTGCAGGGAGGAGAACGAGCGCAGCCGCTTCCTCAACGACGTGCTCAAGGCGGGGCATGCAGTGCTGCTGGAACCCAACGCTGTTGATGACCTGCCGCACCGCAGCACACGTGGCGCCTACAGGGCCGGCAGCAGGCAGCAGCGCTCTCCAGCAACAAGGCGGTATTTCGGCGGCGGCAGCGGTAGCAGCACTAGCAGCGGCAGAAGTGGAAATAGTGGAGGCAGGGGCAGTAGAGCCAGCAGCAGCGGCAGCGGCAGCAGGAGAGCCAGCAGTAGCGCTGAGGGGCAGTCGCGGCCTGGTGCGGGGGATGGCAGCAGCGGTGACTTGAATGGCTTCACCGGTGGCTGGAGTGGCAGCAGTAGCAGCAGCAGTGCGGTGGACCAGCAGCCTGGTGGCGGCAGCTCGGCCCCCCTTCCGCCTCTGAGTGCAGCACAGCATAAATCAAAGCTTCGCGGCGGACGGCGCTGACTTCCCTTCTTGTAGTCCTTCTGATGTACTTGTCTTAGGCTGCACTGCGATTTGTTGCATAAGAGCGCCGAGCTCTTCTTTGACTTCATGCCGTTATTGTTGCTAAACTTTGCTAGCCAAGCGGTATGTTTGGGCTAGCTATGGGCCTGAATGAGGGTGCACCGTAATGCCTCCTGCCGGCAGGAGGGGGCGCCCCTGGTTGGAGGAAACAAAAACTTGGGATGAAATTTGGGGATAGAAATTGGAATCTAGCGACAGATGTGGTAGTGCTAGGTGGTTATCAGCTATAGGCGATCGTTAGGTAAGAGAATCCAGGACATCATTAGGGAAGAGGATCGAGGCGGTAGGCACAGGTTGTTGCAGGTGCCTCAAGGGAGAGGGTGCTCTTGAGTGTGAGGTGCTTGTGGGTTGGGTTGCAGTGACTTGGGTGCAGTGCAAGTAGTGGAGTGTGGACGAAAAGAGCAGATAGGATGCCACAGCAAACAAGAGATGCGTGCTAGTGAACGAAGCAGCAACAGCTCGACAGCACCAGTGCCAGTGCCAGTATCATGCAACACTCGCTCACTCATTCAATCGGCAGGCCGGCAGACAGGGAGCCCGGCTGTCAGGCAGGCAGGTAGGCACAACTCAACAAAGGATCAAAGGGTCAATGCCTGTCAGACTGGACACGCAAAACAGTGTCCGTAATCAACACTACAGATGCCCTCTCTAGCGCAAAAACGTACATGCACAAAACAAAACCGAGTATTGCAAAGTTGCAGTCAGCTGAAAACTACGAGCGGGGGTGGATTTGTGCTAGCTATCCCCACCGTTTGATAACAATGCCTCGGCAGTGCTGGTGGAGTCGGCAGTGGGTGATGTGCATGTGCATGGGCTGGGTGTGAAAGGGGGACAGCCTCAACCCTTGGGCAACGTAAGCTCAACCTCCTGTGAAAGCTTGCGGTATGCTGCTGCATGGAGTCTTGGTTTGCCCGCACACGTGGCGCCAGGCAGCTGCAGTGTGTGGCAGTGGGCAGGATCCTGTTGGACGCAACCTGCCCTCCAACCTGTTGATCCGTTGGGTCACATCCAGCAGCAGGGGTCCTCAGATAGCGGGCCCTCGGAGAAGCAGCCCCCCATGGGCAGATCCCTTGATAGCTCAGCAGCCAAGGAATCCTGCGGGCAAGGCGGTCACAGAAGCGGAGTGCAAGCAGGCAGTTGGAGAAGCAGTGTGGCCGGCAGGCGGGCAGAAGCAGGCAGGTGGGCAGGTTGGATGGACGGGTATTATATTCAACATTGGGGGTGAATGCTCAGTATAAGACACCCAGCTCACCAGCTCCGTGTCGAAATGCGCGTCCAAAGCCAGCAGTGGCTGCAACGGGTATGGTTCCAGAGCGGGTGGCGCAGGATAGCCTGCTGCAACCAGCTGTGTTGGCTGCTGCATGCGCTGTAGCGCACAGAGAGCCGGAGGCAGGGGCTGCAGCTGTAGGCGGCCAAAGCAACCAGATGGCGGCAGTGGACTGGGCGGCCCTGCGGTGCGGGTGAAGGCGGGGCGCAGCTGCGGAAGTGCTGCTGGCGTTGGCGGATGCACGTTGTCTGCCAGTGGTGCAGGGTGGGCTGTTGGGAGAGGGACTGACAGCAGCATGCTGGGCAGCACTGGAATACCCGGCAGCGACGCCGCACCTTGGCCCCAGCCGCTAACGCCCTGCCCCCTGACAGGCATCAGCACACTCCCTGGCAGCACCGCAGCCCCATGTGGCCCTGGCTGTAGGGGCGGCCTAGCTGCTGGCAAGAGAGACAGCTGCCGCCAAGCTGGCGTAGCTGCCGGGGTGGCAGCAGCAGGGGACTCTAGCTGCACCACTTCCAGCGCTGCTGCGGCTGATGGCGATGGGGGCAGCGGCACCAGCCTGTCCTCACTCGCCAGCAGCTGCTGACCTGGCAGGCTTACCAGGTTGTTTGCCAGGTGGGCGCGCCTGTCATGTGGGGGTGGGCCACAACCTGGTCTGCTGGCTGTGCCTTCTGCTGAGGGGCTGGGTGCAAGCGGTGGTGGGGCCAGCCCCTTGAGCACCTCTCCTGCCAGATTTGCAGGAAAGGGTGGGCTGAGCTGGCATGTCGGCCCAGGAGCAGTGGCCAGCGCGACTGTTGCACAGCTGCCTCCCTCCTCCCCGCTGCTGTCGTTGAGGGCCGGCGGCGTCGCCACCTGCCCCGTTATGCCGCCACCGTCGCTGCTTAAAGCCTCTGCATCACAGCCTCCGCCCTGGGTGTCGATGCAGCTGCTGATGGTGGGTGAGATTGATGACAGATTCCCCGCGCTGGCCAAGGGATGCATGCCGACTTTCAAAGCCACTGCAGCCCCTGATTCCTCTGCCAAGTCGGCTGCCCCGCGGTTGGCTGCACGGCGGTCACGGTGGCGTGCAAGCCCCTGGGTGCAGCTGCGCTGCTTGCCGCTGAACTCGGCCAGGGGGTGGAAGCGCCCGTGCTGCAGGGCAGCGGGATGGAGTGGCATCACCCGCAGCTGAGGCGCAACAGGAGGAGCCAACTCAAGGTATTCGCGCCAGATGGGGCCCATTGCAGCACCAATGCAAGGTACTGGTGCTGCAGTAATTGGCAGCAGCGCCTATCGTGAAGCTGCAACACTACCAGCATGAGGCGGAGCGGTGCCTCTGCTGCAGCTGCCGTTGTCGCTTCCTCACCTGCTGGCAGAATCGCTGGGGGGTGCCGTCGATGAGCACCTGGCTTGCTTTGCTGTGGCTCAAACAGATGTGATACCTGCACTGGCAGCAGCCAATGCCAGCAGCAGAAGGCTAGCAAGCTTTCCATGGATCTCGAAAGATGGTGCCGGCAGAGATTGCGGTGAGGGCTCAATCTAGGGTGGCAGCCTTGTCTCATCCATGGGAAGCAACATTGACACCAGCATACAGGGAACTACAGCCACGCACCTCCTGTGATACTTGGTACAGCTGGCGATGCTCTCGGAGCACCCAGGTACCTGCAGCACGTGCACAACAGCAGCCTCAGCAATGCAACTAACATTGCAGGCACCAAGCCATCAACTCTGGTGTTTTTGGCACCCGGTCCTTGGACGCCTGGCACTTGCCGGTATATCACACGTTGCACTGGCGGGGTCCCACCAAACCTGTGCGTGCACCTGGCACTGCCTCTCACTGCGCTGATTGCCAGCAGGTCGACCCCGATGGGACTTGGTGCTCCTGCCCTCAACCCCCTTGGCCTCACTGCGGCGCTCGACAACCGAGGCAACGGCCATGCTTGCTGCATCGCCTTGGAAGCCGCCCTCCCTGCTGGGGCACCTTGGCTGTACCGTCTCAGTGGTCCCAGGCGTTGCCTCGACCTGCATTCGGCAGGGCTGGCTCGGCAGGGCCTATGTGGGGGAGCCAGCCGGCTGGACACCGCCACCGGTGGGCTGATCGAAAATTGACGACAGGCAGCACAAGCAGGTTGCCGGGAATGAGCGTGAGGTGCTTGATCCTCTGAGTTCTGAGGGGAGGAAAGCCCACACGTTCATGTCGTTGTGTCCAAGGCTTCCATGGGTTGGAGGCCCACAACAAGGTGAGCAGAAAGAGCACCTATGGTGTGCTCAGTGGCGGCAGCAGCGGCTGCAACGGAAGCCCGTCACACCCCAAAACCAAGCAGAGGACTGTCTTAGGCACCACCATCACTTACAATGATACATGGCCAGACGACAGTGCACGTAGATTCGAGCCATGATCAGGCCCACAGGCAGCTCTACATGCGCAGCAGCGTTCCTCGCTCCTACCACACCGGCCCTGCCACACCTTGCCGCTTTAGCGCTGCACATGTGTCCCTCTTTGCGTGCAACACATTTGCATACAGGCTGGATCAATTACATCATATTGCGACTGCGGCAATAAACCTAAGGGCGAGGCGTAGTGTGGGGAATCATAAAGGAACTGCGGGGCCCAGCGGGCCTTGTCCCCGCCCGTCCTTGCTGCTGCGGCTGGCTCTTCTTCTGCCGCTGGCGTGCTTGGCTGACCGCCTCTGCCAAAGCCGCCACCTGCACCTGCTGCCGGCCCAGGAAGCGGTACTCTGGCAGGGATTGCAGCAACTCTAGCTGGGCATCCTGACTGGGAGCATCAGCCAGCTTCTCGGCCACGGCACGGCTCACCGCCATATATCGCTCGCCAAGGCCCCTTCGTGTGCCCCTCACTTCATCGAGGTCTACCCTCAACAGGCTCTGATCCATTGCAGGTGAGGCTGCTGCACCTGGAATGTTGTCCACCGCACCGCTGCTGCTGCTGCCAGGGGGCACATGCACTGCCGCCACGCATTTTGCTTCTATGTCCGGTGGGTGCTGCGCATCGCTGAACAGCTGGCGCATGTTGGCGGCCAGCTGCATCTGATGATCCTCTTCAGCTGTTGCCGCCTTCAAAACTTCAGGCGACACGCGGATTGCTGCAGGGGCTGCACTGCATTCCTGGCGCGCCATAGCTGCTCCAGCTGCAACCTCATTGGCAGCCGTTGGTGCCTCCAGTTTGCGCCTTAGCGTTGCATCCACATTTGCTGCCTGCGAGCGATTGGGGGCCACAATCTGACTTAACATGCCTACTCGGACTAATCCTTTAAGCAGTGGCAGGAATGCCGGCTGCAAGGCCCACAGCTGTGCCGCAGCCTGCACAAGGTGCATGCTTGCAGATGGCGAATGCGACATAGACAGGTATACAGTGCAAGGCTCACCACTTCCAAGCCTGACACAAAGGCGCCATGCATGGTGGCTGGGTACTTGCGGGTTGTGGCCTCCCCAGCAAAAAACAGCTGCAGCATCAAACCGGGGGGCCTGTTTGCGAGTTTTACAATACAATAAGAACCTGAAGCAGCCGGGCGGCAACCTTGCCCTGCAGCCGTGGGGCTGACTCCCCTGCTTTGTTCAACTTCCTCGCCTGTATTGACTTGAAGCACCCCGGTTCTACTGCCACAATCCTAGCCATCACGACAGCCAAGAGTCCCCGTTTTACACACCAAGACCAACCACAAAATACACACCACACACACGCACCCTGCCGCCCACGCTCTCGGCCAATATGTCGTAGTCAATGCCACCCTGCGTGCCCACAGTCATTGAGGAGTAGGAGCCATAGGCAAAGGGGTCCTTGCCCCATTGGGTGGTCAGCACCTGCACAGGCGGGCAGAGGCAGAGACACGCGATTGTGAAGGCAAGCCGCCACTCCAGTGTATGCACAGTCACAAGGACTGCAGGTAACAAGCAAGGTGCATTTGGGCGGCAAGCCACAGACCACATGGGTTGGGAAAGTTTTTGCTTTCTGTCTGCCCCGTGCAACAAAATGTTGCTTTCTGCGCAGACTCAGACCTGCAGAGGTGGCGGCACCTCGATGCCTCGCCGCCCGTAGATGGCACGCAGCACCTTCATCACCCGCTGTGCTGCCTCACCCGCCGACCGCTCCTCCAGCTTTGCGGCCGCCTCGCCTGCAGAAGGAACAAGCAGGCAGGTCTGCTGGACAAAGGGGCGGGCAGGTACATGAACTGCTAGAAGTATACGTTTGCCTACACTGCAGTATGCGCCCTTTACAGCGTGCTGCAAGTGCTGCCAATGGTGCAGGATCTCTATATTTTTGCTTGTTTGCGGGCTGTCATAACTGAGGTCAACAACATAGATACCACATCTGCTTGAGTTCAACAAGCACATTGCATGCAGCCCTACAAGTTGATCAGCCCGCGCACACGGCCAGCCCACCTGCACACAACGCGATGAGCAGCGCCCCGCCCGAGATGTGTGTGTGTGAGTAGAACAAGAAGGCCTCGCCACGATCCTCCCTCTCATCAGCCACATGCCCAAACATGTCTATTGCATCACCCCAGAAGGCGGTGGGGAACAGCATGACCACCTGGGCAGTCAAAACGGGGATGGAAGCAACTTGCAATGTTCAGAAAGGCAGGATCAGACATCAAAGAGAATGGTTGTTTGAGTCAACCAGGCATGGCCAGTTCGAGTGCGGCAGAGGGGGAAGAAGGCAAGAAAGCAGAAGCGCAGCAGAACAGAACAGGGTGATATGAAGATTTGCAGACAGCAACGATCCATAGCGCAGCATAGCACAGCCAATGCAGCAGCCTCACCTTGTTCATGGAGCCGAAACCGAGTCGCTGGATGGCGTCCCGCTTGCGCTGGCTGAGAGGGGGGTTGAAGCGCAGCGCTTCGTGCCCCTTCTTCAGCACTCCCAGCGGC
The DNA here is from genome assembly GCA_019693395.1 of Ettlia oleoabundans. Lineage (NCBI taxonomy): Eukaryota > Viridiplantae > Chlorophyta > Chlorophyceae > Chlamydomonadales > Ettlia > Ettlia oleoabundans. Next base: position 35,013 of record JAAMXP010000337.1, read on the forward strand.
ACAGTCACCACCACGGCATCTGCCTTGAAGCAGTGCTGCTCTGTCTGCACCTCCACGCCTGCAGAACAGAAAACCAATGGGTCTGATAAACTGCCAGGACAACTGGAGTTATGAAAGCCATTGACCACCGAGGTAAGAGTACCCAACAGCCAGGGTACATGGCAGGTTAGGGAGGCAGGGGTATGAGGGGCCAGCTGCATGGCATGGGCAGGTAAGCTGGCATGCCAGGCAGCCTATGGTCGTACCTTTGGCGCAATGCCGGATCTCCCGCACTGGGCTGTTGTAGAAGACGGGCAGTTCTCGACACAGCTCGCGCACCCAGCGCCCATTGCACCCTGCACGCAGACATCAGGCACCAAAACAGGCACGGATGGCTGCATCAGCCAGGTTTAATATAGATTGAAACAATCTCTGCATTGCATGCTAACAACCAGCCAACCAGGCAGCGTGCTAAAACAAGCAGCATTCCTGGTAGCATGCCTTACTGTCCATTCTAATCGAAGGTTTTCCTAGTAGTGCTCAGGCTAGACTGGAGCACCCACCGGGCAGGAAGCAGTGCGCCCCCAGCATCTCATTGGGGTCGTCCTGGTCCCAGTGCCGCAGGCTCAGGCTGTCAACGGGCGCCGAATTGGCAAACTCGAGGTTGGCCATGTGCCAGTCAAACAGGCGGCGTGCTGCTGCTGCGTCCTCGGGTGTACGCACTCCTGCCAGCTGCCCCTTGAATGCCTGCCACAGCGCTTCCATGGAAGCACCTGCGCATGACAAGAGGAACATTGATGAGGCTGTGCTGTGCTGTGCTGTGCTGTGCTGTGCTGTGCTGTGCTGTGCTGTGCTGTGCTGTGCTGTGCTGTGCTGGGAGGTTGTCCAAATACAAAGGCAGCTGGCAGGCCTTACAGCAGACTTGCAGAAGAGTCATGCAAAGCTGTAAGGTCACGCAGCCGGATTACGAAGGATGCAGATGGGCAGGATGCGGCAGTATTGCACGTCTGCTCAGGTTGATCTAACCCTGCCGCCAGCGCCACGTCCACCAGCCCTGTACCCCGCCCACCACTCACCTAGCGATGTGTCTCCCTTCACTTTCTCATAGGTTGACTTGATCGCATTGCACTCATCCAGCATGTCGTTGTGGAGCTCTTCCACAGCCTCATCAAGCGCCCGGGGAGGTTCGGTGCCATCACTGAAAAACAGTGGCGTGTCTGCAGGAAGGAAGTGCGGCGAGTACGACTATCATCATTCATGTAGCTAGTATGGTACGCACGGCAGGTATGTGGCTCAAAATTATGGTGGGTAGGAGGCCGGCAGGTAGTTGCATGCCTGACTGCAAAAATTGAGCGGCGTATTGTGGAGCATGTTTGGGGCTAAGGGCAGGTTGGTAGAAACTGTCAAGCGTAGGCCCCACGCGGAAAGAAAAAGGCAGCAACTGAGCATTTTGTGTGGCATTAAACCTCACCGCTGCGGATGTCTGCCATGTGCAAGCGCATCTGCTTTACCAGCACCGCCAAAGGGTTGCCGTCAATTCCGGTGATTATGCTGCCTCCAAGATCTGCCACAGCACAAGCCCCCTGGCCCTGCAATGCAGCAGCACAGCACAGCATGGGATGATGCTGGCGGATGTGCGTTGCAGCAAGCCGGCAGTGCAGGTGGTGGGCAGTGGTTGCAACAGGCGACAGACTCGATTATGAGCATTTGTCGCGCGAGTCTTCATCCAAGAGCCGCTTTTCCCAGATGTCAGACTCATTCATGTATGCAGTTTGGCTGGGTTTCACTCATGCCTTGTTCGCACGTGCATGCTGTAACCTGAGCATGCTTAGCAGCTTCGGCCTCTCACCTCCAACCGCTCAGTCCACACCCTGCCGCCTGGTCGGTCGCGCCCCTCCACCACCACCACACGGTAGCCCACAGCGCGCAGCTGCCTCGCGGCTGCCAAGCCTGCACACCCTGCACCCACCACCACCACGCTTCCTGCGTCCTGTGGTGCGGTTGCCAGGTGGTGCTGCTGCTCCTGGGACACCCCAAAGTTGATGTATCCAAAGGCGGAGAGGAAGCGGTAGGCTGCCAGGGCATAGGGGCGGTCCTCCCGCGCCACACAGCCCAGCGCCTCGGCTTCAGATAGGCGTCGACTCACATCCTGCCTCCACCGACACAGCACCTGGTTGCGGGCCTGGCAGGGGATGGGTCCAGCAAGAGGGCAGTAAGCAGGTGGTGGGGCTACTCATACGGGGGCTGACGAGTGTCCTCCTCTGCAGAATGCTTGGGCTTAGGAACAGCACCCCCAATTCATCAATCTATCAAAGCCGTCGCACACGCTTCTAGACGATTGCTTGGCCGACTAGGGCAAAGCTCACCTGCACATACGCCGCCTCGTTGGCCCCAGGTGGCAGCAGGCCCGCCTCACCCTCCGCCAGCCCCGTGCCGTTCAACCCCACCTCCCAGGCAGTATGGGAGGCAATTGCCGCGTCCTCTGCCCCCTGTCCATCGCTGTTTGATTCGTCATCAGTTTCGCTCTCGCTATCGCTCTCACTGCTGCTGCACCACCAATAGAGGCACCAGTGGGGGCGGTGCAAGCACGAAAGGGGGCTCTTAGTCCATTGCCAGCATCAGGCGAGCCAACAGCATCAACAGATTATAAACTTCACCAAAGAAATGTAGGAGCTGCACAGACTGACCCCGCAACCCCTGGCCAACCCTCCTTGCAGGCCCTCCCCCCACATGCCTCCCTGCAGACTCCCCTTATCC
>JAAMXP010000338.1:0-12651 GCA_019693395.1 Ettlia oleoabundans
GCACATGCTTATTGCCTGGGATTTATGTTGAAATTAACAGAATTACGAACGCGGTTGGATGGCCACTTGGGTGAGGTGTGGCGTACTGCGGAGAGGCGCTGCCATAACATGCCACAATCGCCATGTCGGACCTTTAGAATGTGTTCATGCTGCAACTTCAGGGTGTGCTGCCCTTGTTGTTTGCATATGCACAAAGGAGGTTGGGTGTTTACTGTGGGCCGTCCTGCAGCGTATCGCGGCACAGTGGGCAGGCATATATGCACAGCTTCATGGCCACATTATGCTAGATACATTTGAGAACAAAATACGGCAGCTTGTGGACGAGTTTAGTTGTGTTGAATCTTATTCACATCATATACGGCAAGGCGGGCTGGATTGATGGTTTAGTCAGCTCTGTTTTTCAATTATGGGGAGGGGCAGGGAGGCACATTGGATATTGAGGTGATTTGTTTCTTGACAAACAAATATAAATATAGATCAAATATAGATTGTGCCGGCTGGTATGCGCCCTTGCCCTCCCATTGCTTCTACTGCGGTATGCAAAATGGATGGGGGGCTGGGGATGCCGGGTGTTGCGAAACTTTTGCATCAGCCGTCCACTAGCTTTCAGCACAAGGTCAAGCTTAGGCATGGGCTGATAAACGCCGGGGAGGGTTCTGCAGCGGCGCACCGCCGTGGCACGACCTCTATTGCAGGGCTCGCAAGGGGCCGTGCAGCCGGTTTTGCTGAGCATCATGCACCAACAAATTGGAAAGCAGTTTGTGCGCAGCTTATGTAGAAAGGCGTCGGGCATGACGAAGGGCATATTGCATTATTAGGCGGGGACGCGTGTACACAAGGGGATGGGGGCGTCTCCAAATGAGATACCTCTCTCGGGTGATTTTACCTTTATAATGTTTGCATTCCGAAATTCAGCCTCAGTGCTAAGCGCGCTGACTTGGCCGGCCAGGTTTCAACCTGTCCGCGGCCAGATTTGGGGCCTTGCTGCCAGGCCGCAAATCGGCCCCAAAAGTTGCCAACAGCTGTACACAGTGCTGAACAGTGGCTAATAGCGAGAAACGCGAGCAACACGAGGCCGGCTGGTCGACGCACCGATTTTGCCCCCCTTTTTCGCTCTCAAAACCTGATTACTGCTTCTCATTACGTTTGTCAAGGTCTGAGAGGGTATGGAAGAGGTTTTGGGCTCGTCTGCGGCGACTCAAACCTGGCCGCGGACAGGTTTCAACCTGTCCGCGGCCAGGTCAGCGTGGTCAGCACTGAGGCTGAGTATCGGAACATGGCTCTGCAAACCGCAATAATATGTAGAACGTCAAATCCGTGGGAATCGGGGCGAAAGAGCGAGGTAGGGGAAATCGGATTGAGGTCGGGGATTGAGGCGGGATTTACTGCCAATCCTGCCCAACAGGTGGTACCTCGTGGACTGACTTTTAGGCCCCCCAATCCCTTTCCGACGACCCCGCTACGTTGCCCTGTGTCTCGCTCCTTCCGTCCTTGTATTTTTGTTGCAACCTAAACTGAAGCAAGTGGTGTTCTCAATCCCGCGAAGGCGGGCGGCCGCGGAAGCAGCGCCACCGGTGCTGACGCTCCGTCCGCCGTAGTACGCGGATTAGTTTGTGGCGAACCAAACAAGACGAAAAAGAAGGCGCCGTGCTTGTATGCACGCCGCTATGAAGGTCCTTGGGGAGGGGTGTCTACCAGAGTGTGTACACGCTGGTGGGTGTAGCCGCTAGCTGAGCGGTCTCTGCTACAGAGAAATGCTTACCCAGCAGGGCCAGGAACAACGGAAAAGACGGAAAAGCAAAAGAAAGGAAAGAACCGCAAGCGTTTGAATCAACGGGTGAAAGGATAGGAAACTACGGATTAGCTAGGAAACTGCCTATAGTAATTATAAGTATACGTAGACCGAGTCTCAACTGAGCCTCCGGCTACAGTGGGATTAAGTCGGGTTTGGAAGTTGCCACGCGCGCGACCTGCCGATGACGCTCCACTTGAGTTGGTATATGTATACACGTTTCAGATACGCGGAGAATGTGTGCGGCATGAAACATCCTCAATCCCTCGGCCAGCCCCTATGTGCACGCGCCCTGGCCCTTTCTGGCCTGCCCTACGTAGTAAAAAGGAGTCGGGTCCGAAGGACACGGCTCCGCCTACGAAGTGGGCGGGCCATAGCATATGGGACAGAAGGGGGGTTTGATCCACAGCACGTGCAGCATGTTTTTGGAGGGTACGTCCACACCACCGCCGTACATCCACCTCACAGTCTGCGTTCCCTCTTTCTCTCTTTACCGAGCAGTGAGCAAGGGGGCGGAGTGGCCCATTGTAGGGCGGGATGTATTTGAGGGTGAGGCGGACGGCAGTGAGAGTGGGACGAACTCAAGGGGACTGAACGTTGCCCTTGGCGACTGCGGCTCGTGCTTGGCAATTAGTGTAGGTGCAAACTGGCAGGGTGCAAAGCTCGCTGCTGCCTATGAAAGGTCCAAGTACCTGAAGCAGAGTGGGTGAGCGTTCAGCTGGGCCTGTGAGATCTTGGAGGGTGTTGCAAGAGGCGTGGATGCACAACACGGAGCCGCAGTGCCTCGGGAAACAATCTGCAGAAGTTCCAAGGGGTGCTCAGAGGGAAAGCCGCCTGCGGCGACGGTACAAACGACGTCGGGTGGCAGCAGTACAGCAGCAAGCAACCGATGACTCGGGCCAAGACCCGCTGACACGCAGGAGTTACTTTTTACTAAGTAACTCTGTATCATGAAGATTCGATCGCAATATAGATTGCAACAAACGATGGTCAATTGGGCCCGGGAGACCCTGAAGTGCGTGCCAACCTGGAGGGAGGGTACTACTTGTTGCGTTGCCTACGACATATGAAGAGCGGAAAACGGCCGCAGTAGTTACTGGAACCGCATGCAAGGCAACCCTTGCATGGAGTTCCCATACCTGCGACCGCTTTCCTCTGAAGGCCTCAGGCCTGGAGAATCTGGCCCACTGTTAAATATGAAGTATGAAGCCGTATCTGCCGTACGGCGAAAGCCAAAATTTCACAGCCAGGTACGGGTTACCGAAAGCCCCTGTTCATATTAAAGGACGGGTATGAACAGCTGGTGCATTGCAGGGAGGCCGTATGCAGTACATGGTGCATTACCGCTGGCTTTTGGGTGCTGGAGACCTTCAATCGCGTCCGCATTCAACGGACAGTGTCAATCGTGACCTTAGAATATATTCTGGCCACTTACGATGCCTATGCTGCAGCATCACATGGCGACGGCCGCCTCGCAGTAGAACATGGCAGCGGCAGCAGCGGCGCAGGCAGCAGCGTCGCGCACAGCGGAAACGGCGCGTCCCCTAACCCGGCCGCCGGGCCATTTTCGCCATGTTTGGTAGCTTTCCTGACTTGTTAGGACCTTGTAAACGCTCCCCAGTGCAGGAGGAACGCCCAGAAGGACTGGCAACCTCGCAAATGGGCTTTACGGATCTGGTTCTATGAACCCGTTAACCTCACGGAACCAGAATAACGCGAAAATCATTCAATCAATTGATGAGCGGCTCTGACGTCAGCTTGACACGTGAGCTCTTGATGTACCAAACCATGGTTTCTGCTCTCTGAGCCGCACCCCAGCAGCTCCGCATGCGCGAGCCAGCCACAATAGATAGGTGGGGACGGTGCTAGCCCACTTGCAGGCCGGCTGGTCGGCTTCTGCATCTCGCCCCCCTTTCTGACCTTCCCCGGAGCTTCCTCCCGCTTGCAGGGCTGCCACAGGGCCTGGTGAGGCCTGTGGTGGGCGATGTCACGTCCTGCTGGTGGCCAGGCCTCCTGCAGGGAACGTTGAGCTCAGGAGCTCCGAGGGTGGGTGGGTGGGTGGATCAGCAAATTTTCTATGTCCAGCCGGCCCAAGCAACTGCAGAACTGCAGATGATACACCAGAAATCTCTGGGCCTGAGGGGCCAGCATGCCCAGCACTGCATCCCAACACTCAACTGGCCCTCTTATGACGTGGCAGTGCGTGGCCACTGCGTTTTCAGGGGACCATCTTGGGCTACTAGAAGGTGCGAGCCTTTTCCAATTGTTGTGGCTACGTGTCCATGATGCTTCGCCGATTGGCGCTGTGCTTGAGAGGCAACGTGCTACAGCAGGCGCAAGTGGTGAGAAATGTGCGTGTCCTCATCTAGGTACTCCAATGCGTGTCTCAAGCAGGCGGTTGGCGTGCTGTGCAGGTTTCCGACAACCTACCGTCCTTCGCAGGCTGCAGCTCAAGCTGTAGACAACTAGGGATCCCAGGCATGTTGCAGAATGCCGTCCTGTCTGACGTTCCCTGCTGGCGAGACCCTTGCCGCCTGCATGTTGCCGTTTGCTCGCGGCCCGCCTTTTCTGCGGTGCCTTAGCGCTAACTGTGCGCATCTTTGCTGCATAAGCAGGTTGTGGCGCGCTAATGTGGCAGATGCAAAGCCGTTGTGCCAGCACTGAGACTGGTGGGCTTAAGCTTTACAAGCCAACCACACCAGGTGAGTGGGCAGTTCACCCTGCGCGGTTCAATGATGCATAAGTCACGTACTGCCGGGGGACGTCCTGCGACAGAGTGCGCTGTGCAAATGTGGTGCTGCTAGGATTCAATGATGCATGGCTTGCGGCTGCGTGCTGCATTCGCGCACAATTGCTGTTGCACACACTGCGAATGTCGTGTTTCCTTGTTGCTGCAATGCTGAATTAGCCTTTATTTGGTATGCAGCAACCCACCCAAGCGTGCGCGGGCCATTACCCAGTTCAATTGATAAGTGATAGAGTGTGGTCATGTCTACCTTGTTGCAGGCTTCCGTGGCCGCGTCATTACTTCCCGCAAGGATTTGTGGAAAGGCGGCCCCTTTAAGGCTTTGACACAAGGGCTATCGCGAACAGGCGGGCGCAATTCGCACGGGATAATTACAGCACGGCATCGTGGCGGCGGCCACCGTAAAGTCTACAGAGCTATCAATTTCGCGCGGCCTGTGGGCACCGTGGCGGCAGTTGTGCAGCGGCTGGAATACGATCCTAATCGTACCGCCCATATAGCTCTGGTGCGGCACATGGAAGCGCAGGGCACAGCGCCGCTGTGCCAGCATTACTCGTACTTCTTAGCACCCCAGCAGGTGAAGGAGGGCGATGTGCTGCACTCAGGGCCAGATGCCCCCATCCGGCCTGGCAACACGCTGCCATTGTCAGCCATTCCTGTGGGCATGGCGGTGCATAACGTGGAGCTCCGACCAGGGGCAGGCGGCCAGTTATCACGCGCTGCTGGCACCTCATGCACGTTAATCAAGAAGGGTGAGCATTGCCCTCTACTTTCAGTGCTGTAGTCGCTACCCTGGTGGCAACACAGCAGGCTGCCCCTGTGGCTGCGGTTGCGCACAGAAAAGCTCATGTCAGATAAGCGCTGTGAATGCATGGCATCAAGAATGGCTGGTGAGGAGAACATGTGCAGGAAGCACACGTCGGCATGCCCGCCTGCATTTCAAGTGGCTTGCCTGCTGTTGAAAGGCAGGTCAGCCTGCAGGGCCTTTCATTTACTGACAAGAACAACACCAACCGTCCTCGTCAGTCCTTCCCCCTACGCTCCTGCGTATGTTGTTGCGCCTGGTGCAGGGGATGACGGTTACAGCGTGCTGAAGCTGCCTTCTGGGGAGCAACGTCTGGTGTTATCGCGATGCATGGCCACCATCGGCGTACTATCCAACCCTCAAAACAAAAACGTGAAGCTGGGCAAGGCAGGTGCTGCTAGGTGGCTAGGGCGACGGCCGCGGGTGCGGGGCATTGCAATGAACCCGGTAGACCACCCACACGGCGGTGGCCGCGGCAGGAGCAAAGGCCGCATCAGCCAGACACCATGGGGAAAGCCTACCAAGGGATATCGCACGCGCCATAACCCCCGCACCGATTGGGCCATCCGGCAGAGCCGCCATACGGCGGCGCGTACATAGTGGCAGGTGATTGGCACACAGCAGTTTTACCAGGCCCCCAGGTTGCAGCCGCCAAGTGGGCTGTTGCAGCAGCGACAGCAAGGTTAGAACAAGCAGCAGCGTAGAACCTCGGGAACAGCATTGACAGTAGTTCTGCAACTTAGCAGGTGCTGCTAGACTACCAGCATCACGCACACTGGTGCGCTTGTTTGATCGAGGCGCTTTCACGTAGCAGTCGAGCCGCGTCCTTTCAAATTTCTTCAAGCGTGCACGTAATGTACTGCGCTTCACTGGTTAGACGGAGGTGTATGTTCAATTGCACATTTATTGTTGGCCTAACCTTTAGCTGAATGGAACAGGAACGAAACCTAGGTCGGTGCAAAGTGGAACAGCAAGCAGGATGCTGCTAGCGTGACAGAAGGAACAGCATTGAAAGGCGCACTGAGGTATATTGGCACGAACAGCAGTCCTGTTGTTCTGTGTGCTACTGAACCGTTTCTGCCGCTGCATCTGCAACCTGGACGACCTGTTCTGGGAATAGTGCATCCACGAAGGTTGCGGGGTCGAAGGGTTGCAAATCCTGTATGCCCTCCCCCACCCCCACAAACTTGACTGGCACTCCCAGGTCATCCACAACGCTGACCACCGCACCGCCGCGAGCCGTGCCATCCAGCTTTGTCAAAATAATGCCAGTCAACTTCACTGTTTCATGAAACTCCCTGGCTTGGTTCAGCATGTTGAGCCCAGTTGTACCATCCAGTACCAGCAGAACCTGAAAACATTGAAGAAGGCTTCCTCTTGACCAAACCCTTTAAGGATAGCTACGAGGCATGATGGGCAGCATTTACCAGCAGTACCAGCTTGTTTATGGAGAGGGCCATGGACCTTGTACCACAGTGCTCACCTCATGCGGCGCATCTGGCAGGCGCTTCGTGATGCTGCGCTTGCACTTCGCTAGTTCATCCATTAGGCTCCAATTGGTGTGAAGGCGGCCCGATGTGTCGCACAGCACAAGGTCAGCGCCTCCCATCACAGCAGCATCAACAGCCTGGTACAGAACACTGTCTGGCCGTGTCTTTTCGTCGTTGGCACGCACGATGTCCGCCCCTGAGCGCCGCGCCCACTCCTCCAGCTGCTCCGCCGCAGCAGCTCGGAAGGTGTCCCCCGCAGCCAGCACCACCTTTGCACCGCCTTCTGCACCAAATCGATGCGCCATCTTGCCGATCGTGGTGGTCTTGCCACCACCGTTGACCCCCACCACCAACACCACAGCTGGGTTTGTATCAGGCAATGCAAGCTCAAAACTGCCACCTCGCTCTGCCAGCAGCGCTGCTAATGCTGCCTTCAACTCAGCCCGAATCTGGTCGCCTGTTTTCAGCTGCCCCGCCAGCACCTTGTCCCGGATGGCATCAACGACCTTGAAGGCAGTGCGTGGCCCAAAGTCGGACATCTGCAGATGTTGCAAAGAGTTGAAGACGAGAAGATGACTGTGGAGTGGTGACAGACAGGGCAGTACTGCTACGATCTCGCTGTTGCGTGATAAACCTAGCAGGAACACAAGCCCGTGGAATGCTCAGCAGGCAGTTGCGTTTTGGCAGTGGTACCACAAGCGTGCTGCCAGTGACGATTAGATTGTCATGTGAATTGGGTTTGCATGAATGACTAACGTGAGCCCTGGGGTACCAATGACGCAACAAACCTAGCATGACTGGACTCCTTTGCAAGTCTCAACAGGTCATTTTGGGCCCAACCCCCTAGAACGCAACAAAACCAGTCACCAATTATTAGCGGCAACTCACAATGAGTGCATCTTCTAGCTCCTCCAAAGCCTTATCAGCATCCTCCAATCTCCAGTAGGCAAAGAGCTCCTCGATGACCTGTGTGTTGGTTGCGATGAGAGGATGTCACTGGAATTGTGACTGGGAGGTTGCATGTGTCAGCACAAGCGACTGGTTGGACATAGTACTGTCGGCGCAGCTTGTTGCACTGTTGCTTCCAAAATGCTAAGGCAGAGAACACGCAGGCAGTTAGCATGCCGTGAGGAGCATTAGGCGAGCGCAGAGCGGACAGCAAGCCATCCACCAACACATGCAAGCATTTGGCGAACCCTCTGCTGTCCCACCAGCAAGCTGCAGCACCCACCCCAAGTTTCTCACGCGTCTTGCTTGTGCCCTTGACTATGCGCCCCAAATCTTGTGCTGCCTTTTCCTTAAACACACGAGCCAGCTTCCGCAGCACACCAGGCCCGGAGCCGGCAGCAGAATGCACCTGCAGCCCAGCAGTGCGGTAGAAGCAGCATCTGTGTTCAAGTCAGAGACTGAAATCGTGGGCAGCAGAGATGCGTGCAGGAGCTGCAATTGCAGGGTAACCAGCGGTGGGCGCTCAGCGCATACCTGAGTTGCCTGCCGACGCTGCAGCTCAACTGTCAGGGGTGCCTGCCATAATTGCGAGCCCTCTTTTGCCGCGCGCTGCTGCCGGTAATGCCTACAATCGATCCGCCGACACGTGGTGAGGAATGGAGACGCGGCCGCTGTCATTTGTCGTCAGGCGAAAAGGTGCAGCAGGCGGCAGAAAGCAGAAACCCTTTTTGCAAACCCACGACGAAAACAACAGCAGACAACGCCAGAAATGCAAGTACTTCTCGTCCCTATCTCTGGATATGCGCCCAAATTGGGTGGAAAGGACTCGTTGTGACAAATCGATGCTGAGCCAGGGATGCCTGCCAGGGCCTGCCAGTCCGGGAGCTAGGAAGGCGTAACGGACCCTGCCAGTTGGACTCATCCGGCAAGGGGGATCGGTGCGTCCGGCAGGCCTCTGGCAGCATTTATCCAGGTCCACGCGACCCTTCTGAGGCCAAAAGAAGCTCTCTCTCGCCCTTCTGGTAGTGTTTCCGGCCCTGTAGTACCAGAACGAAAGTCCCAAAAGGCGCCGGGCACTCTCGCTGCGCCCCTGTCCCTAGAGCCCCCAGAGTCGTGCCAACAGTTCCCAAGGCGGTTTCCATTTGTTACATCGATGGGAACATCTTACTCATAGCTTATGGAGGTGAGGCTCAGCCAGCTGCTCGGCCGTGCTGTTACCACAACGTCTGCTCTTGGGATGTGCTTGCTGAAAGCACAGGCGCCCATTATTCGCTCCCAAGGTCATATTCAAGTGTTTGTAGGAAGCGGCGCCGCCGCAAGCGCCAGCAGCTGAGCCCCCTCCGCCAGCGGCTGAGCCCCTGCTGCCAGGGGGAGGCTGCGCAGAGCCTGTTCAGCAACCTGAGTCGCAGCAGGAGCCGCCAGCCCAGCATCAGCCCTCGCATGCTCAGCACCATGAGCCGGTCCAGCAGCAACAGCGGCAGGAGGCACCCTCTGGCTCCCAGTCTTGCAGTGTCAACCGCAACGGCCTCCGGGGTTTCGGCACTCCAAGTCGATATGCTGCTGCAGGGCTGCCCGCACTGGCAAACCTGCAGAAAAGCTCCAGCCCTGCACAGTAGCCTGGTCTAAGAAGGCAACGGACAGGGTGGAAGCTTTAACGCAGAAGGTGGAAGCGCTGCAGTCACTTCAGTCGCTGTCAGCTGCCCGCTTGCACGATTTGGCGTTGCTGAAGGAAGCACGATCGCGCTTGACACCAGAGGAGGCAGCAGGCAGTGTGGGCATCAAACTTCGTGAGGCGCTACGAGGGGTTGAGGAATCTAGCTATTTACGGCCAGAAGCTTAGGCTCATTCTTGAGTAGCTCAGGTGGTTGCTTGCAGGGAGAAACCCAACCTGCCCTCTATTGGTGTTTGCCTGTTTTCCTGCCAATTTATCCCTTTTCACCTTGTGTCTCTCTATCCCACATTCTTGCTCTTTATGTGCCCACTTGCAGATGCAGCAGGCTGCCTCTGCCACACAATGACGTATCGGAGTGCCGTGTAGAGCCAGGGGAGCAGTATTGCAGAGCTACTCAGCGCATGATTGACCAGGGCAAGGCAAGGGTATGCGGCAGCAGGCGGCTTCAAGCTCTCTGTTGCTAGATAGATCACAATTGGTGCATTATATCTTGCGTTTGACAAGACTTGGTTGTGCTGTCAACCTTCAAACATGGTTGTAAGCAAATGTATGGCTGACGGTGCCCTGCTGTCATGTGAGTGCAGGTGCTTCAGAATGGAGAGCTGCAGCTAGATGGGTGGCTACCGGTGCTGCCATCGCCTGCGGCAAACGCTGGACAGTTACTCCAGTCATCTGCCCCTTGTCTCGTTCTCTAGCGTCAGCAGCTTTCCTGCAAAGACCATAGCAGCAATCCTTGCGTACTTCAAGGACTCAGATTGTGTGTTCCTTGCTCCATTAAACGACATGCTTCGCAGTAACCAGGGCCTCACCAGCTCACCTACGCAGAAGGTGCTGTGTCAAAACACCGCGTGGGCAGCCTGCATAGTGCAATGCATGCCCTCTATTGGTGAACAGTCTGGCTTTTTTCTCAATCCCTGCTAATGCACTGGTGGTTTGCATGAACAAGCTCTAAATGGTCATGTAACCTCTTTTCACTGCAAGGTGTCAATGTCTTTGCATTACACGGGATCCTCATCATCACTGCCAGACTCATCTGCTGGGGCAGCAAGCATAGCTGCGGCATCCCAGTCGCCATTGTCAAAAGCAGTTTGGGCAGCAGCTAGCTGAGCACTGGCTTGCTTCAAACGCTCAGCTAGCAACAAATTGAGGCCCACACAATAGTTGGCTTCTTGGCCACGCTCTGCTGCCGAGCCTGGCTGGCGGCTGCCAAAGCTGTTGCATCGTGGCACTAACTCGTTGACAGACAGCAGTGCAGCCAACCGCTCAAGGGTTCTGAGCAATGGCTGCTGAGAGGGCTGCTTCCTGCTAGGTAAGATGAGCAACACGTCGTGCCCGCTCTGCTTCAAGCACCTGAAGTTCCTCCTGTGCCCGGTCCAGCTCGGCAGTATGTGTGCGCAATTGCGTTACGAGCTGCTCCCTTGTAGGAGCGGCCACTGCTGCCACCACTACTGCTCCTTTATGTGTTTCCCAGGGATAAACCCCACGGCAAACATCATCTGCATTGCACGCAGGAAACAAGTAATGATTTTAAGCAACAAAAACATGCTTATCAGCACCAGCTCTCCTCTATTGCCAATTATATGCTGCCACACATATACCAGGCACCGACCTGTGTTTCCAGCCATTATCACTGGCCACGGTAGGCGCCGCACGCTGCACGTCTACTGGCAATCGCTCAAAGCCCACGTAGCCCCCAGCTCGCCAGCGCATCAGGCTGCGCAACTCAGGCTCCATTTTCTGCTTCAGCGCCTGCTTTGCTTTGCGCACCTTGCCGATCTCGCCGGAGCGGCTTGCCAGCTGTATAATGAGCTGCTCCATCAATTGCACCTGCAGGGTACAAAAAATACGACTTGTAGGGGGGAACAGAAGGAGATGCCATTGCCAGCAAGGGGATGCACAAAGGCAGGTGTGAGCAAGTGCTCTGTTGGCTGGCATACAAGCATACAGTTACAGGAACATGTACGCAGTCAGTTTTGAGTAGATAGCAACAGGTCAACACAGGACACAGGAAGGAAAGCTGGGCAGATAAACACAAATTGAAAGGCGGAGGCAGTTACATCAGCAGGCGGCAACTACACAGGCACCAACCGTTCGCCTGTTGGGCCATGCCCATGATGAACGTTTGCAGCCGCTCGATTTCAAACAGTGCCCAAGCTGCAGCTGCCTCAGCCAGCCGTGTATCAGCACCCTCCTGCCCATCCGGCTGCCTGTGAAACTCTGGCCGCTCACCCCCAAACAGCTGGACCTCTAACCGCCGCAGCCGTGATTCAATGGCTGCTACAGCCGGGGAGCCCCGGGCCAGCCGCTCAAAGGCCCTGTCACGAAACAAGCAGGTGGGCGCAGGAAGGCGTGCCGCAAACTGGGTTGCACATGTACTCTTGATGAAGCCGTAGCTGGCCATAATCGGCCAATGGCGAGGGCCAGGCAGCAGCAGCGCTGGACTGGTCGATGCCGGCGGCATGCTGTGTCACCAGTTCCACTGCCTGCCATGATTGGGCTGGACTTAAGAGAAGTTCAATTAATGAGCTGTGTTGTGAGCAAAAATCAGGGAGCTCCCCCCACCACCACCACCACCACCCCACCCCCCACCCCCACCCATACCAACATGCACACCACACCCACATAGCAACACCCTTCCATGCACAACTGGTGATCACCTTGGTGTCGTCGATGCCGTGGATGCCTTGCAGCTGACCCAGCACATCCATCACCTTTGCTCCGGCTGCCTCACGCAGGCGCACAGCTTTGGCGGTCATGGCGCATAGCAGAGCGATGATGCGGGTGGCTTGTCGCTGGTTGAATAGCTGGGTCGCCCGCTCAAGCCGCCCGCGGTGATTGCGATGTGTCATGTGCTGCACGCATACAAGCGGGTAGGGGGTTGTTGGGTGAAGTTGTGTAGGGTGAGGTGCGTCAGTTGGTGAACTGTATGCTGAGACGCTGAGGTGCCAAGGGCAACTGAGCGCCATGCAAGGCATGGTGGACAGTGTTGCGTGAACATACACGCCTGCGTGGTCGCACCCAAAGGGGCAATGCTTGCCCAAAATGTTTCAGGGTTCGTTGTAGTGGCGGCCTGCACCTAAGCTTTCAAAGCGTATTTAGAGTATATTAAGCAGCTACGATGACACTCCTTGGGGAGTCTCTTCCGCGCTGGGTGCAATGCTGTCGCAAGCGAATCTGCGGGCAGGTTCGGCCCAGTGC
>JAAMXP010000345.1:0-56901 GCA_019693395.1 Ettlia oleoabundans
CTTCCCACCCTAACCCCCCTTGCAGCGTGCTGCTGAAGGAGAGCTTTGTGGAGAGCTTCCCACCGCGGGACCGCCCCTTCATGCGCCAGTTTGCCGAGACGCAGATGTTTGCCGTCTACACGGACGCTGTGCTGGGATGAGCTGGCTGTACCACACCATGGTAGACGGTACCTTATGATGCGTACAGGTATCAGCAGGACGGTACCACGTGATGCATACCTATGTCATGGAGCACCCTTTGTTGCCCACACCATGGCAGCATAATCAGCTCTGAGGTCCGTGACGTCTCCCAGCAACGACGCCTGTTTGGTATATTCGCGTAGACGCAGCTCCTACCTTCACATATGCCCCTCTCAAAGGCATTGCTCAAAGCTGCAGCTGATCTGTGACAGCTCGTGGGCAGGATTTAGCATCACAGCAGGCGGCGCGCGCTATGTAAATTGCTGCTGCCCTCTTGTGCGTCGCCCACCCCACCACCGTCCCAGGGCCTTGCCTTACCCATCCCGTCCCCGCGTGCCCTCACCTTCCACCCACCCACCCAAACACCACCATCGCACACACGCCACCCCACCACAGCTCTACTGCATGCATCCTTTGTGGTCCTTGACTTGCTGCACCACTCATTTAAACAGGAAGCATACGCTCGTGCGTGGAATGCAAAACCACCTTGTACTACACTATACCCTTGTGTTGCACGCTACACGTTGAATGGATCATGCATCCAGGGCACACCTGCCTCTTAGGTGATGTGTCTCAGGGACTGCGCCCTTCACAATAAGGTGACATCTTCTGTTGCTTGAGGCTTGATGGTCATAGCTTAAACTGACGGCGGCAAAGGGAAAAGAACCCGCAACAACTGTGCAGCAGAATGGTCACGATCGGCAGCAACCGCTGCCGCAACAAACCGGCAAAGTGCATGTGGCATATTGCACTGCGTAAATATAATGATGCACATAAAAACTTTCCTTATCCTTCTTTTTCAAGGAAAAAAAAAACTCCATGTGGTATTGCAATGGTGAGGTCACCAGGAGGTGTGGTAGTACCGCCCGCTTACAACGCTGACACGGCGGGCCGTCAGCTCACGCAGGGGCGCATCGATGGTGAACATCTCACACAGATACCCAGCAGCAGAGGTCTCGTAGTAGCTGAACTTCCTGCAGCAGCAAGGCAAGTCAACAGTGCAGGCTGAAAGAACTTCAAGGTAGCGCACGGGCCCAACAGATAACTCAAAAGGGGAGGTCAGGTGCTGAGTGATCAAAAGTCGCAGAGCGTGTGGATATACACCCCGCACATATGTCCTGAAAATGCTCCGACAGCGTGCGTCCTGCAGGCGAAGGCATTCCTAGCCAAATGCAAGGCGCACCCGCTTATGTATGCTTGCGATGGCGCTCCAGCGCAAACTGAGTGCAAAGGCTACCTGAAACGCGAATTTTGGGGGAAACATGCCCCGGCAGGCTCCCAGCAGGCGCCGCAGGGGCGCAATTTGCTGACAGGCCGGGGCGGTTCTTGTCCCCAGTTTGAAAAGCGAGCCTCTGCAGCGTCAAAATAGCCCGCGCAGACATGGCAACGGTGCGACGACGACCCGCTCCCGTTTCAACTTCAGGCCCGGCTAAGGCCGCCCACAAGCCAGCGGCAAAGCCGCCGCTGGGCGATGCCAGCAACCGGCACAACAGCGCCGCCGCGCCAGCCAGAAAGGGGCCGCGCGGTGGTGCTGCCCGGGCGACGGCACAGGGACCGACAGCCAGCACTTCCGTGGAGGCGAGTTGCACAGCTAACGCGCCCCATGCTGTTGAAAGCCTGCTTGTGTTACTCACACACATCCGACACAATCCTACACCAATTCTAGTGTGTGAATGGGCTGCAGGCAACCATCACAGAGCATCTTCCCGGACTTGAGGAGGACAGCCTCCAGCTAGCGGCCAGCAGCAGCGGCCAGAAGCTGCCGCTGACTGACGACATTGACTCGATCAGCTTCTTTGGCAACGTGTTTGCACGAGGAGGAGATGTGGAAGGAGCCCTGAGGTGCGGTGGGTGCACAGGTGGTGCTTAGCGAAGCGCTTTGACCGCCGGTCAAAGCGCAAACCTAACACGGCACAGCTGTTGCCATCCACCGGCCCGGCCCGCATGCCAGTTCTTAGACCCCCACGGAGCTGTCCACACCTCGTACCTGCTGCTCTGTTGTTGAATCAAAGAGATTGTCAACACCTTGCAGGGTTGTGAGCGTCACACGCAGTGTAGGTGCGCGACGCCGCAGCGATCTACGACTGGTAGCACAGCCAGATGCGGCGGAAGGTCGCAGCATAAGCCGGCTGCCTCTGCCTCAACGGCCTGCCCTTAAGGCCCGCACCGTGCCCCTGCGGCAGGAGAAGGCGCAGCGCTCTGCAGACGCACTTTACCTCAGCAGCAACAGTAGCAACGAGGCTGGCAGCCCGCGCAGTGCTGGCGCGCATAGTAGCAATGGCGCCGAGCGGGTTTGGGCAGCGGCGGAAACAGGACTGTTGGAGCCAAGCCCGGTTAGCTCACCTGGACTATCGCGAGCACCAAGCCAAGGCAGCAACGAGCCAGAGACTTTCCTCACCGCTTCATATAGTGCCGAAGAGGCAGCACCCACCTGGCATGCACCGGCGTCGCTGCCGCTGCCAGCATCGCTGCCTCTGCCAGTGCCGCAGCAGCTTCCGCTGCCAGTGCCTTTAACACTGCCTGTGCAGCCAGGCCCCGTGCCTGTACATGGGGAGCAGCAGGTAGCTGCAGCTGACTGGGGGGAGCACGCACCGGCACACCAAGTTTCAAACGCACCAGCCGGCAGCAGCTGGGTGGACAACTGGTCGCCCCACAGGCACGCAGCAGCCACCTTGGTGACGCAGGCAGGGGCTGCGCCGCCTGCCGGCCTCGAGCAGCCGCAGCAGGAGCAGGGCTACATCGCGGAGACGGTGGGTGGTGGCTGTGTTGTGGGTGCTGCTGCTGCTGTGTTGAATGCCGCCGCCGATGCATAATGGCTTTCCCACTATCTGTACCTCTATACTCTCCCTCTACCTTGCCGTTCCCTGTTGTGATGCCAGCTATCTGCGAGGAAGCTTGCACTTCAGGATCAACTTGTTTTGCTGTTGCTGCAAACAAGTTCACTGTGTTTTGTGCAGGCCCCTCACCCAGGCCCCTTGATGCGCGTGCACAGCCAGTCGGCGACGCCGCTGTGGCGCAGCATGTGGCTTCAGGTAGGATTATGCTCCATCATTCTATGGCTTGCTTGCTTTTGGGCAGCCTGCATGTGCAGCTGCAAAGAATTCAAGGCGCCTTACATATTACCATCAGTTGCTTATTATTTTGGAGCTGCTGACCAGCATTCACCCACCTTGCCATCCCCACTCCACCTGCCCACCAAGCCAGCCATCTGCTGCCCACAACCGATATTACCTAGCCAACCCCAGCCTGCCCCTCAGCTTAACAACCCTCCATAAGCTTATCGACCCTGCATCCCCTGCTGCATAACGGCTGCAGGGTCTCCAGTACCACAACGCCGCTCGAAGCGGGAGCCCCATCCGTGCGGGCAGCCCCTTCCAGTTCATCCCGCTTGACCCCAACGACAGCTTGCTCACGGTGGGTCTGTACACTGACCATCTCTGGGAGTTTACACGGTTGTTGATGTGCAACGTTTATTTGAATGTTACACGGTCTGCGCCAGCACGCATGTTGGGGGCAAGGTGCCCACTGCCGTACAATCATAAGGGCGTGAGGTGTCTTGACTGAGAGGGTTGCTGGTTGGGTGCCTGGCTGCCTGTCATGGGCTCCTGTGTTAGTCTGTTAGGGTTCTATCCTTGTTTAATACCACACTCCCGTCACCATCGTGCAACTGTTTAATCCCTGCCTCCGGACAGTCATCATGAGTTTCCTGTTGCGTGCAATATACAAACCACAAACAGCCTCCTGCCGACCCTGCTCAACCATCCCACAACTCCTAACCTGCCACCCTGCAGGTTCTGATGTTCCACACAGCGGTGATGCCCGAGCACGTGATTGCGGGGGCGGCGAGATTCCAGGACATCCTGCTGGGCAGCCGCGAAATGCACTCTGCGGCAGTGGCGAGCGGCGTGCTCAGCTACGGGGTGTGGGGCGTGGCGGGACCTGATGGCTCATACACGGTGCGCTGCTGCTGCCGGCATGGGGAGCGGTTTCATGTGTGTGAAGGGGAGCATGCTGGCGGCGGCCTCCAGGAAGGGTTGCAAGAAAGGTCATGGGCAGGAGAGGAGCAGCTGGTGGGTATGGCGCGTGTGCTGTCCAGCTGATTCTGACGCTCGGCTGGGACAGCCTGGCGTAAGGCTGCGCTGGAAGCTCAGTGCAGTAAAAAGTACCTGTCCACAAGGAGGGTGCACAAGCTAGCGCTATCGAGACGATACAACTGCTCGTGGTGCTTGTTCCGGGGCTGATTGGAGTGCCCCATGGCACCCAACTGACACATTTTGCCCGCCTATCGTTGAGGGAAATTGAGTTTTCTGTGTGCCCTTTGTGCCTTCCACTTGATGCAGCTGGTGGCCGAGGGCAAGCAGATTGCGCTGCCCATCAACTTCCGCCATGCGCCGCCGCACACCGTGGCTCTCTTTCTTGCCTGCGTGTGAGTGGCCCCCCACATACTGCTGCTCGTATCTTGAGTCTGTGGAATTTGCTAGCTGTGTTGAACCAGCTTGCATGGCACGCTGTGTGGTATGTTGGTGGTGCTGCCCGCTGTGCATGCTTTGGATGACTGCGCTGGGAAGGCCCCTGCCAGTTCACGTTACCTTACATTAACACATGAGGCTACTTTGGATGTACATGGCGTGCAGGTGGCACGAGGCCAACCGAGCAGAGACGGCCCAGCACCTCTCCTACACCTTCACAGCCACAGGGGAGCGCTTGGCAGGTATGTGTGGGGCTGTAGCTGCATGGCTGTTCCATGCCACGGCTGGTTCGCTGCTTCTAAGCAACGACCAAAGCCAGCTGTCGCCGAAAAGCTTCATACCTTGTGTCAGTCGAGTCGTATTCCAATCAGCTGCTTTTCCTCTTTAGCTGCTGCTGTTTGCCCTGCCCAGTCGATCAGGCACACAGGCAGACAAATGCAACCACACAGCACGACAGCTTAGCTTGCACAACACGTGCACCTGACCAACTGCACCGATTCTTCAGCCCCAGGCTGCAGCGAGTTGCTTATATCACACCAATACAGGCCATCATTTCTTGCTGGCACCTGCTGCAGAGGGTTGCCTCAAGTACTCCCCTGCCGAACTGCTGGAGTGGGTGGGGCGGGCCCTGGGCTGTGAGCTGGCAGCACACGAGTCTGTGGCGGCTCTGGCCCACATCGCCCAGTTTGGCGCCGAGTGAGTTGGAGAGCAGCACCCACTTGGAGACCTGGCGCTCATCCAAATGCCCTTATGCCACTTGGGTGGCTTGGGTCTACCCACTAATGGAGCAGGCGCTCAATCAGACGCTTATGATGGCGCCATTGACTTGGGGGAACTCGGAGTGACTGCTTGGGGGCAGGCGCTCAGTCAACTGGCCGTCAGCACTGGGCGTGACACGCATAGGGCACTCCTTCTGAGCGGCATGACAGACGGAGTGGCAGGCACTCATTGAGTCGCCGACCGTGAGCATCACAATGAGGCTGCACATCCGCCAACCTGCTGCTGGCGTGCAGCCAGGTTGCTGTTGCAGGTGTGCAACGGCGGTGAGGGGCTGCCAGGGATAAGGCATGCGGCCCCGTCCAGCCGGACCGATCTCATGTGGTTTGCCACGACGCATGGACCACCGCCACTTCTTCCACCCCCAGCTGTTTTTGGACGGGACTGAAATTTTCACCGGGGCAGTTCCAGAGCAGCGCATTTCACTCACTTACCCACCCACTGATCCCTGATCTTTCAACCCTTGAAACCCGAAAATTGATTCCCATCTCCCCTTGGTTCTTCTGCAACCTGTCCCCTGTCTTGATACCTAAATCCCTGTCTTGGCCTGCCAACATGCCCGCACGTGTCCTGCTCTGCTCTCTGTCTTCGTTTGTTGCGTTCCATTTAAGCCTGCCTTCGGCTTTATATATTACAAACAGGCATGGTCCTACAAAAACGCTGGACACTGGTAGTGTAGTGTAGACAAGAAGCAAGGAGCAAAATAACAACTGTGCTGGCACGGTGCGTGGTTTGGCAGCATGTGTTGGCATTGAGAGGGGCATACATAGGTGCCCAAAGGTGTTCGACGCGTTGATGCGTATTGAATACTTGTGGAACGAAGACAACGATTTGAGAGCGATTTAAGGTGTCTTGGCTGTTCGTGTCCGCTACGACCCCTCTGACGCCTGGCGCCAAGCCGGCCGATGGGGCTTAGCCAGCCTCCTTTCAGCTGGGTCACACAGGTGGCACGGCAAACTTCATCCCGGAGAAGCGACCGCCGGCTGCCTGGTGGGCCCCATTGCTCGCGGGAGCCCAGCCATCGTCGCCGGCAGGCTCGTCCCCTGGGGGGAGTTGAGCAACAGGCGGGTGGGGAAAGGCAGGGCGGCGGCCGCGCAGGCACCGAGTTAGCCAGTGCAGGGCAAAGGCGTTGGGTGGCGGAGGCCTAAGCAGTGTGTGGAGCCTGAAGGCAGTCGCGGCAGCGTGCAGGACAGGCGCAGCAGGCTCAGCACATCGGGCAAGCTACAGCAAGGCAGGCAGACGCTTGCAATGTCTGCTAGTGCCCTGCTTGTAAAACAAACAGGCAAGCCCTAGCATGCTGCTTCACCCATCCGGAGCACAGACTCACCTTCCATCGCAGCCTCCTGCATCACCGCCTGCAGCGCCATGTCGGACCCGTGCGCCACCATCGGCTGCTGCTGAGCCTGCTGCTGCTGCGGGTGCTGGCTCTGGTTCTGGTTCTGGTGGCCCGCCTTCTCCGCCTCAGCAGCGGCGACCCGCTCCCTCTCCTGAATATCCGCCGCCAGCTGCTCCCAGGCGTCGTCGTCCTCGTGGTAGCCCCCGCCGTTGGCTGTCTGGGCGCTGCAGCAAGGGACGGATGGCAGGTGGGGGGTGGGGTGGGGGGTTGGAGTGCGTGTGCACGCGCGTGTGTGTGGGGTGGGGTGGTGGTGGTGGTGGTGGTGGTGGTGGGGGGGGCACGCGCGATAGCTAAGCCCCCAATAAAAGCAGGAGCTCAACGAGCGCAGTGCACAGAGTAAAGGGTATACAGGTTTTAGCAGACGAGGGGCTTTGCAGACGCGCCACAATGGCAGGAACCACAGGCAGGAAAGCGACCCAAAGCACAACACCAGCCCAGCAAGAGCACAGCGCAGCGTGAAATTGCGCAGAGCCCCCGGAGCGTACCCAGCACAGAACGGAAAAGCAAGCAACACAGCACAGCACAGCGCAGCACAGAATGGCACAGCGCGCACTTGAGGCGCTCCGCCTCTGCGACGATGTCTGCGCGCAGGTTGGCCAGCCGCTCCTCCTGCCGCTTAACCTCGGCCTCGGCGGCCGCCACGGCCTTGCGACTGCTGGCCAGCTTGCCAGCACCCTCCAAAAGAGCTGCAGCAGGCAATACAGGGGGGTGGGGCGGGTGGTGGATAAAGTGGGTGGGGTGGGGGGTAGCACACGCATAAGGCAGCAGGCGGGGCAACAGGCGGCGCAGCATAGGACAAATCCGGAACAGCAAAGAGCTGTTGATTCCCAGGATCGCACACACAAACACACAACATACTGTTGACCAGCACACTCTCTGCAGCCACAGCAGCTCACCCGCCACCCACTGCTTGTATTGCTGCAGCTGCGGCTCAGCAATGTCCAGCTGGCGCCTCGCCTCCTCCAGCTCCTGCTCCCGCTGCTCAAGCTGGCTGTCCTTGGAGGCCAGGCGATCTGCGAGGGGTGGGTAGGTGGGTGGTGGTGGTGGGGGTTAGCAGTACAGGTGCGGTACGGGTAAGCAGTACAGGTGAGCAGCATAGGTGAGCAATAGAGGCTAGCAGTGCAGCCAAGCCGGACAGGCCAGCAGGTAAGCAGTGCAGCAGCACATACGTAAGCCAACCAGGAGCAGGTGCAGTGCGGGTTGCGTGAGCGAGCGGTACATAACTAGATGACTTGAAACAGCCCGAAAGCAAATGCAGCCCACACGAGTGCACTACAAGGCGCCGAAAAATGGGTGCAGCAAAACTGGCGACTAGGGCGGGGCATGACAAGCTTGCAATAAGAGAGTGAACTGCAAGTTTGCAAGAAAAGGCGGCACCACAAGCCGGCAAGAGCCGGCTTTGTATTTCCGACAGCTGTTTGGCGGCGGTTGTTGGTGATTGCACTCACCCTCCAGGCTCCTCACTCGGCTGCCCAGCTCCTGCTCCTGCTTTCTCAGACGCAGCAGTTCTTTCTTAACCGCCTCTGCAGATGGCGGTGGCTTGACGCCTGGTACCGCTGTCCGTACCGCTCCTCCAGTGGGCTGTACAGTCGCCATGCCCAGCCCTGGGGGGGTCTTGTCCGAGCCTGGCGCAGACGGCGGCGCGGCGGGCGGGTTGGCGGGTGGGGGGGGGCTGGCGGGCTCCGCCACCGCGCCGGTGGCGGCGGCAGCGGCGGTGGCAACAGCAGGCACAGGGGGCAGAGCTGGGCCAGCCGCCCCCTCGTCTGTGTGTGCTGGGGAGCGGTCCCGCTCCTGGCGCCCCCTGCTGGGAGAAGCACTCTTGCTCTTGCTGCGGCTCCGGCTCCTGCTGCTCTGGCTGGGGCTGCGGCTGCGGCCGCTGCTGTCCCTGCTGCGAGACCTTCACGCCGCGCACAGCACACACAACATGCTCAGTACTTGGCGCCCAACAACATTCAGCACCTCCTCAAGCCAAGCCTAGCCTCGTGCTTTGTCCACCCACTTGATGGCTATGACAAACCATGGGATGCACCCTGCACTCCCTTTGCACCACACGCGCCAGACCATGCCACCATTTGGTTCCCAGCTCAACCACCCAAATCAACTCCGCAAATGCAGCTGGAATGCCCACAGGCAACTGCTGGCAACTAAAAACAACAGCTCACCTCAACTAACAACCTAACTTGATCATCCTGTCAACCCACCTTGGCCACGCCTAACCACACACCTCTACCTCCAACACACCTGAATGTTTAAGATATCAACCCAACTTAACCACCCTGTCAAATCACCTGGATTGCGAGCCGTGGCGGCGGCGCTTGTCGGCCGGTGCATCATCGTCGTAGTACCTGTCCCGCTCGTCCCGCTCGTGCTTCCTGCTCGTACAACCACGGCGGTACAACCCATGATGCAGACCATAGCAGTGAGCAACTTTGTGATCCTTAATGGATAGATTGCATGGTACAGGCGGTACAACCCCAGAAGTACAAAGTCGAGAAGGGTTAATGAGCAATGAAGAGAGGGAAGGAAAGGGGCGGGATGCAGGTGGGAGGCAATGTTGCCTTGAACAGAGGCACAGCGGCAACATCCACCAATTGTAGCTGCACAGATACGTGATCCTTCCCGACAAGAGACTCGCCATCCCACCCCACGCTACCCGTCCCATTCACCTCAGCCCACCCACCTGCTGGGGCTCCTGCTGCGTGAGCGGGAGCGGGAGCGGCTGCGGGGCGAGTACCGCCCGGGGGAGAAGCGGTCGTATGTGACCCTGCGGTCAAAGCCGCGTCCCCGGAAGTCGCCACGACCGC
This sequence comes from Ettlia oleoabundans, assembly GCA_019693395.1. NCBI lineage: Eukaryota > Viridiplantae > Chlorophyta > Chlorophyceae > Chlamydomonadales > Ettlia > Ettlia oleoabundans. The sequence goes on from JAAMXP010000345.1 coordinate 9,627, forward strand.
CGTAGAAGCCGCCCCTGCACGCCACAACCCCACACCAGAGACACGCGAGCGTGCCAGCGCCGTGGTGACAGCGTGAGGACGGTGGGGGCTGGACGCCTGATGTGGAGTAATGCGTGAATTGGTGGTGAAGGAAAATGGCGCCATGGAACAATTTGGGCAAGCGTCAGGCGCTGAAGCAGTGAATTATACTTGTACATCAGATGCCAATCAAATGCCAACCAAAATGAATAAACTTCTGAGAAATGGTAGGTAGCGGTAGGCAGAAAACTTTGCTGCAAGAGCCATGTGAAGCTGTTTCTGCCGTGGAAGGGTCGCGGTTCCTGCCGTAGCAGCCCAGTGCGATGCATGAATTCCCACTCCACTGTTTCGAGGAGCTAGAAGTACAGGGCTGCCAACATGCTCGCCGTTGTATGGAAAGACCCCGCACAGAACCAGGGTTCAAGAGTGAATTCAGAAGCAAGGAGGATGTGAATCCGTCATGCTGAAAGCCACATTATGGGCAATATATATTGTCGCGCTTGCCAACCATGGCGCCCTGAGTAATGTGCAGGAAGACTGGTAAATAGAGTAGGGGCCTTGCTTAAGCTCAGCCAATATCTATAATGGTTAACGGAGGGATGGAAGGGGTTTGGCAGCCTGCTGTTAAAGAAGCACACCTGCAAGTAGGATAGGCAGTAAGTGCACGCAACCTGCCGGTGCCAACCGAACATGCAAGCCCCCACGATACCCCACCAGGATTGGCACGCCCTCTCCTTTCTCAGAAGAAAGGGGTTCAAGCACTTCTACCACCAGCTCTAGCACAACATTCATGCAAACTGCGGTTTCCGGGTCGAGCAACTGGCAGCCCGCCCTGACACTTCGTCCCAATTCACCACTCAAGCACCATTTGCAACAAATCGGCGCATGGAACAAGGAAGTCTCACCTTCCGCGGCCGCGGCCCCCAAAGGGTGCGCCAAAGGCGGCGGGTCCATGAGCCACGTTGACCTTGATGGCGGCTCCGTCCAAGTCGCGGCCGCCGGCATCATTCAGGGCGTCACGAGCGTCGCGCTCATCCTCAAAACTCACAAACCCAAAGCCCTTGGAGCGACCAGTTTCCTTGTCGTATATGAGCTGCAGGGCGAGGGAGGGAGGTGGCCGGGGCGGTTGGGAGGGCTGACAAAGTAGCATGAGGCGACAGGCAAGCGCACCAGGGCAGAAAGTGAGCTGGGCAAGGTTGATAAGATACAAGTAGTTTGCTAAGAATGACTCCAGGAGCCCGCAGGACGATATTTGGGAGGCATGGCTGCGTTGTATCACGCTGGAAGGCGGAGGGCCAGGCAGGTTTGACCAGGATGCGGGTCGACCCCAAGGGCAGTCTCTGCTCACCTTTACAGCCACCACAGGGCCGTATGCCTCGAACCATTTCCTGATGGTCCGCTCGTCTGTGTCTGCAGAAGCTCAAGGGAGTGCAGGAAGGCGAGAAACTCGTTCTCATAGTCGCAACAAGCGTGTTACTGAAAAAAAGCGCAGCGCCCGTTAACTGCGAGGCATTCCGCTGCTGGTTGGGGCCATGCAGGACTGGCTGCTCTGCTCACCGTAACGCAGCTGTCCAACATAGATGGTTTTGTTTGTATCATAGTTAATCCGTCCGGCGTAGCCACCTGCATAAACAACGGGCTTGGGCCGCTCGAGGCGGGAGGCGGGGTGCAGGGTGCGTGCAGGGCTAGCAGTGCCGCAGGGCAGCCCTGTGGATCATGCAACGCGCATGTAACGCGTAGCAACGGTTCCGTGGGCATCCGAGGGGGACAGAAGGCGAAGGGGTGAGGCCGGATGGCATTTCTTACGAGGAGAGTATGCTTCCCCGTCCTCTCGCTTCCCCAGTGTGACATATCTATCGGCCATTGCTGCGAACGACCCGGTGCTGTGCAGCGATCGGACACGGGATGTGCAGAGCGGCGTGCTCGTGGTTCAAGCCGCTCTACCGTGTGCTGCTGTAATAAGTGATGCGAACGCCGGGCAAATTGAGGAGTCGGATTCGGGAGCAGGTTACCGCTCCCGCTAGCACACATAGGGGAGCTCCTTTCCACCACTGCTGGGCACGCCCAGGTGGCACAGTAAGCTCTGCTGAACACAGCCTGAGAGCATGACTGGTTCACGCAGTTGCCAAATGCAGTTTGTAGTTGATATCTACTCCATAACTAGCTAACAGGCTCCCTATTCCTGCATGCGCCAGCTGTAGAGGGTACCCTGCCTCAGGGCGCACCTGTTGCCCTGACCACGTGAGAGACTGCTGTTGCAGCATGCGCTTACGAAAAAGTGGCGGTGAGTGCCATGATATGTTGCTAGGATTGGAAATATATGAGCATGTTGAGCAAAAAGACAAGCAAGGATGGCGGGCAATGCCTGGCGAGAGGCGGGCGGAGCGCCGGGGTGGTGCTTACTGCGCCTCAGACCGCACGTAGGCAATCTTGCCGTGCACGTAGCGGGCCACCAGTGGGGTCTTCTTGCTTGCCGCCAGCTTCTCAGGGTTCTTCATGGCACGAGGGTTCTTGGCCATAGGCGGCCGGCTCTCGTTGGCCGCCAGCCATTCCTTGCGCTGCGGGCGCGCATCCTCAAACGGAAGCTTCCACAGGTCAATGCCCGCCTCATCTGCCATGGTCTGCAGCCCCCTCTTCTCCACGGTCTTGATGGCCTTGGTGCTGAGGCGCAGCTTCACCCACCTGCGCCACGGGAATAGCAAACGGCGGCACGGTGCTGGTGAGGCAACGAAGGGTAGCAAGCTGACGCGGCAGGAGCACTAGATAGGGGCTGTGCTGCCGTGCTCGTGACCAAGTGTAGCTGGGCTGCTCGGGGGCTGTACTTCTGCCAAGCTGCAGTGCCACCTTCCCAAAAGCCGCCCCGTCTGGTGTAGGTAGAAACGTTCCGGTGTAGGTAGAAACATTCCAACCAGCCTGCCCCCAGCACTCCAAGCGGGTGTCAAGCACCGACGCTAATTGCTGCTCGCTGCTTTGTGCGGTGCAATGACTAGCTGCTGGTCCAGCCCAAAAGCTGCCCATGGAAAGAAACCATCGCGGCTAGCAACCAACGCTGGGAGCGGTACCCACGAGCCAAGCAGCCCCCCACAGCACTGCAGCAGCACCCATCACCCGAGACCCACAGCACACGTGTAGTTCGCACTCACCTCTGTCCCTCTGGCCAGTACACCTTCTTGTACTGCAAGTTGACCTGCTGCAGCTTCTTGTTACGCTTGTGCGAGAAGGTGACCACATAGCCGTTGTTGCGGCGCTTGCCGGTCAGGTCGCACACGCGGCTGGCTGCAAAGGGAAAGACATTTGGAATGTTATTAATGTATAGGCTTAGATTTCATGGTGTGGTACCATAAATAAGGCTGAAAAGTGACCCACACAAAAGCAAGGCTCTGCGGGCAGCGGGCTCGGCCGCAGGCGGTAGCAGGCAGAGCCGCCTGCGGCAGAGCCGCCTTTCCGCACAGGCAGCCACGCATTGTCCCCGGTCTGACGTTTACAGGCAACTGATGCATTTCTTCGCCTTCCCAAGCCAGCCAGCTCGCGCTGCAAGCGGCTCCTCTCACCCTCGACCACTAGCTGCTGCCGGGCTGCGGGCTGCGGCGAGACACTGAGCCTCTGGAAAGCTGCTGTGACGCCGCGGAAGCTGCTCTTGGTGCTGCTGAGGGCGCCCACGGTGGGCTTTAGCTGCAGGGCCTGCATGTTGCCGCTTGTCGCCGCCCAAGCCACAACACGCGACACTGCACTCAGATTGTATGGTATGTGCACAATGCGTGACGTCTGCAGCGCTCGCCCGGTGGATGCCATAGCCTTCGTCCAGCTGGACAGCGCTGCCAGACCCAGGTCCGGCGCCAAAGACTTGGCAGTCAGGGAATGCATAGCAGCCCAAGTTCAAGGACACTGTGAAGATAATTGCAAATCAAGGGCGCTTGGCTAGCGGCAGGCACCGCCCAATATGGCAGCGGCAATTTGTTGCCCGCCGGGCCACGCCGGGGCAAATATTGCTCTGATCACTGCCCAGTTTGGACAGCTGAAGCTTGCAGTTCAGCCGCCCGATGCAGACCTCAAGGTGTGCAGCAGGACAGCCGCATGCCTCCCTTCCGTTGCTGTTTGTGTCGCTGTCGGCCCAATTCCTAAGCTTGTCTGCGCGCAGGAGCCCGTGCTGACCACTGCTGGGGGAGATAAGATTCAACAGAGCGATGCAATTGCTCGCTACGGTACGCTAGCCCTGCCGCAAGTGCTGGCAGCGGCGTGAGCGCAGCAGCCGGCTTGTCGCCTTCAGCGCCCGCAGGCACTCATTGCGTAACATAAACTTCACTGCACAGTGCATTGCGGCCTACCAAGTAACGAAAACGCTTATGATCCATCCCTCGCGCGCTGCTCTTCTATCGTTCACCTGCCCTTTCTGCAGTGGCATCTGCGGGTGGCGCTGCCGACCTTTACCCCTTAGCCGCCTCAGCTGCCATTGACTCCTGGTTGGCCACAGCTCGCAGCATAGAGCAGGCAGCAGCGGCGTGGTGCCAGCCCACCTGCACAGCTGCCAATGCCGAGCAGCGTGCCGAAGCCAAGGCGCAACTTGAGGCGGCCCTGCAGCACCTGGAGGCAGCACTGGCGGGCAGCAGCCACTTGGTGGGTGCTGCCACCACCCTTGCTGATGTGGCGGTGCTTAGCAGCCTGCTGCCACTGTACCAAGAAGTGCTCGGACAGAATATGCAGCAGCAGTTTGGCAATGTGACGCGCTGGCTGCAGGCGTGCGCAGTGGAGCCCCAGTTTGCCGCCGTGTTGGGTGAGTTGGGTGCTGGCTGGTGTTATAATGTGTTATATTGCGCCTACTGTTGTCATATGTTGGGTGCTTGGATCAACGTGTTGGGTGAGTTGTAGGGGTGCTGTTACATTCAATCATAGTGTGCCTGCTGGTTATACATGTTGGGTGCATGTTGCACGTGTTCCTCGCAGCCTGTGATCCCCACAGACAGCAGTGGTGCCGTTACTCTGCACACTCTGCCTTGACAATGCAGCAGGCTTCGCCAGCGAGGTGTGCTGGTTGTAAGATGTGTGATGGTGCTTGCAGTTTTCAGAAGCTGCTTCTCAACCAGCATACGTCTGTTTGCTGCGGCTCATGTGCATCATGTTTCTGTGTATCCAACTGATGGCAGTGCCTGCTGCCCTCCCCGACTAATTAAGCTCCCTCCCGCTGCGCCCGCTGCCCTCCCCCGTTAACTTAAGCTCACGCCCACTGCGCCCGCCGCTGCACCACGCCACGCACTGCCTTTTACTCCCGCCGCGCTTGCCCTTGCTTGCCACAAACGCGACGGACGTAACGGGGTGCCATAACACATCTCAGGCCTTCTTTCAAGCTTGCGCCTGCACCTGTCGGCGCATAGTTATACGCGGAGGCCACACCTAGCCATTAAACTAACAAAGCTAAATACATGTAGTATTCAAGATGCTAACTACTGCAAATTGAGAGTTGATTAAACCCTCTCAAAGCTTTCTGCTGGTTCGCAGAACCGGCCAAACATGATGTTTCATGCGGTCTCATTCAACTGCCTGTGCTAACATCCCTTGCATGCTTGCATTTTTGCTGCACAGGTGCTGTGAGCCTATGCCAGCAGCCAGAAGGCTGGGTTGAACCGGCTGATGGCGCTGCAGCCGATGGCGGCAAGAAGAAGAAGAAAAAGAAGAGCGGCAACGGCGGCGAAGATGGAGCCAGCGAATCAGCTCCTAGCACACAGGCAAGTGAGAGGGTTCTGCTGTCTGATAAAGGTTCGTTTTCCAGCCAAAGCTTTTGGTTTGGAATACCAACCAAAGCGGCACTCGGGATGGTGGCAGGGGCAACATCCACGCCCTATACTCCCAACTACCCCCACGCCGTACTCCCTTGCCATGCGTGCCTCCTCCTCTCCCTCTTCTTCTGGCTACCATCCATCCTGTTCCTTCCTTTGTTATACGTCTTTGACATTTTAGTCAGATTGTGCAAGGCTATTGGGATTTGACTTGCAACAACCTACTTGCCTGCAGGCCTCTGCCGCCAATCTCGAGGACTTGGACCCCGAGAAGGCAGCACGCAAGGCCGCCAAGCTGGCAGAAAAAGAAGCAAAGAAAGCCAAGGCGGCAGCTAAGGCAGCAGCCAAGGAGGCGGCTAATCGCACGGGGGCAGCAGCCAAGGATGACGGCGGCAAGAAGGCCAGCAAAAAGGCGGAGGCTGAAGCGAAAAAGGTGGGTGGGTGGGATGGATGATGCAGCAGCATACGACGACGCAATCCTGGAACATTTGGCCTTGGACAGTTGGGCTGTGTGTGCTGCAGAAGGCTGGTTATGCCCAACGGGCTGCAGGTTCAGCTGCACAAACTTGCAATCACAGGAACCTGCTAGGAGCTGGCAGTTGTGGCCATGCACCTGATTTCCCGCTGCTGCCCCTTCCTGTATACAGGCAGCAGAGGCAGCAGAGGCAAAGGCTTGGGTGGATGCCGCACACGCCACCCCCAGTGGCGAGAAGAAGCAGCTGCCTGCTGAGATGCCTAAGGGCTACGTGCCGAAAGCTGTTGAGGCAGCCTGGTGCGTGCACAGCAGTCCCTGACATCAGTGCTTGGCCCCTGTATTTTCTCCCTTCTATGCCCCCGCTGCTTTGGATACGCTGCCTCGCATGTTGCCAGCTGCTGCCGCTGTTTATGCTGTTTGCTCAAGTGGGTGAGGAATTGCTATACCGGGGGCAGACAATGTCCATCGCTGTATTTTGCTGAAAGATAGTGCGTTCTCCGACCATTAAGTACCTGTCAGCCTTCTGTAACCTTTGCTGCAGGTACGACTGGTGGCAACAGCGCGGTTTCTTCAAGCCTGACCTCAACTCAGGTGGGGTTGGTGTACCAGCCTTGTGCCAGCATAAAAAGATGGCCTACTAGCTTGTCAGCGAACGTCACATTGCAAACTGTTTTGCGGCAGATGGAGCTTCTCTTATCGCACAGCAAAGCGAGCATTGCCTTTAGCGTTGAAGACCCACTTGTAGTCTTCTTGCTGCTGACCGCCGGGCATCACCTGTGCAGACAAGCCGCCATTTGTGATGGTGATTCCTCCACCCAATGTGACGGGCTCGCTTCATATTGGGCACGCGCTGATGAACGCTATTGAGGTAGGTAAACGGCGTGATTGGTCGGATAAGTACGGGATATCAGTCATTGGTATTCGGGTAATAGCTTTGCGTGTGGGTGACGGCAGTCAAGTAGAATGGGAAAGGTTTTCCGCCGCCCGGCGCTGCTATCAGTGGATACCTCGCTCCGCTTTGGACCGAAGACTCCACTGCACGCTACCTTCCTGCTTCACTGCCAGCGCCCCCGCCTGTTGCTGCAGGACACGATTGTGCGGTGGAGACGCATGAGCGGCTACAACACGCTATGGGTGCCGGGCACCGACCACGCCGGCATCGCCACGCAGACGGTGGTTGAAAAGAAGATTGCGCGGGAGCAGGGCAAGACGCGGCATGACCTGGGTGGGTGGCTGGGCGCGTGGCGAGCTGGGTGGTGCTGGGTGGTTCGGCGCGTATGTATGTGTCTAGCATGCTGCGGAGCTGGGTGGGCTGATGTCGGGTGTGGATATCGCGATTGAATGGTTGAAAGCTGTGCATGCCTTCAGCCTCTAAGCACCCTCGTCTCGCACTACACCTTGCGACGTGCATTTGTTCTCCTTTCACTGGCCAGTTAGATTTGTCAGTGCTCTCCACACCCACCCTGCTAACTTGCCACGCCCTTGCTGGCCGCACATCATGGTTTGCAGGTCGTGAGGGTTTTCTGGCAGAGGTTTGGAAGTGGGTGAACCAGTACGGCAACAAGATATTTGACCAGATGCGGCGCATGGGCTCCTCTGTGGACTGGGATCGCACGGTGAGAAGTTGTGCACCGTTTTTCGGTCATGGGAGCAGGTGTGTGTGGTTGTGGTGTGGCGGAGGTGGTGGTGGTGGTCGTGGTGGTGGTGGTGGTGAGGGTTTTCCTACTCCTGGACGTGCGGAAGCTTTTCAGAAAGTACGCCAAGTATCTTCCATCTGCCTTGACCATCAACCCCTCGTTTGTCCATGCTCTGGCCACCACAGACCTTCACCATGGACGAGAACCTGAGTGCGGCAGTCAAGGAGGCGTTCTTGCGAATGCACGCGGACGGGCTCATGTACAGGTTTGGTGGCGCCGGGACACCCTGCCCATGCTTGGCCTGCGGTATTGAGAGGAGACGCTGGCAGTGCAGCTATCGTGCCATAGCAGAAATGGGCACCCGCACAACCACGTCCATTGCTTTGTTCTGCAAACACAGTGGCCCTCTGCTGTCTTTGCCCCCTGCAGAGACAACCGCCTTGTCAACTGGTGCTGCAAGCTGAGGACAGCGGTGTCAGATATTGAGGTGAGGGCCCGGCCATGCTTGCGTTGCCCGCCTGGCACTACCCCACCATAGGGGGATGGCGCATGGAAATCAGAAGGGACTCTCTGCAGTCCCATATTGATGCTTCCCTTGATATGTCAACCATCAGATACCTGCCCATCCCCCTTTGGCTTTGCATCTGCAACCTGCCTCACTCCCACCCGCACTTGAGTTTTATACTTGTGGCAAACTCTCTCGCTGTTCTCTCCCTCCCTTCCCTTCTCAGGTTGATTACATCGACATCCCTAAGCGCACCATGCTGACAGTACCAGGATACGAACAGCTAGTGGAGTTTGGCGTACTCACATCCTTTGCCTACCCCCTGGAGGACGGAAGCGGTGAGCGACGTATCTGTCAGGACGCAAGTCTTAATATGTGAAAACGGTTGGGTGTTGCAGTTCCTTCCTTACCTCGGACTTCAATTTTACTTTTAATCCACACAATTCCTCACAATGGTTGTTTTTCCCCTTTTTTGTGGTGCTTCACAAATTTCTTTCATTTTCTTCCAATCCTTGTCCTTTCTATTCTCATACAGTTCTGGTCGGTCACATATTGTTTGCAGTTGTGGTTGTGGTTGGGGCTGGGCTACGCTGCGCTGCCCTGTAACTGGATAGCTAGGGATCCGTGCTGATGCGCTCCACTCTTTCTTTGACAATTGCTCCTGGCTGCAGGCGAGATCGTTGTGGCCACCACCCGTCCTGAGACAATGCTGGGAGATACTGCAGTGGCAGTACACCCTGAGGACCCACGGTGGGTGAAGTATTAGCTCTTTTGTCTTAACGACCTGCTTATCGCCCCACCGGCGTGCGGGCAGCCAGCATCCCAGCCATTATTTTTGGATGTTGTGGTCCACACCTCACCAGAAGACTATTTGTTTCCCTGGCATTCTCTTTGCTGACAGACCAGGCCAGCCCAGTTTACCACTGCCATGCCCCCATGGATATCTCCCCCTCAATCTGCATGCCCTTTGCCTCGATGCCCTTTGTTGCCGCTATAAGAAAAAACCTGCTGCGGCAGCTATCACACCTGTTGACTGGCCCTTGTTTCTCGCCTACTAGTTCGCTCCTCCTCCATTGTCACCCCTGTTTTCTGCTGCAGCTGTGCACACCCTGTTATCTGGGCCCCTTCTCTCCTGTTCCAATCAGTCTCCTCGCTCCCGCACCCCCGGTCTCCCGCTGCAGCTACGCCCACCTGCACGGCAAGCACGTGGTGCACCCAGTCAATGACCGCCGCATCCCCATCATCTGTGATGCCGAGCTGGTTGACATGTCCTTTGGAACAGGTCAGGGGGTGCGGCGGGTGGGCAGTGGGTTTAGTAGCAGACGCCTTGGCTTGCCCTGTGCCACTTTTATACTTGCACATTGCTGTTACATATGGGTGCACATGCTTTCACCCGCAATTGTTCTGGCTGACTGGCGCGCTGACTGGCTGGCTGCTGTGTGGATCACCTGAATCAATGCATGTTAGACTACCGATTGTTGGCTTCCATGCCAACATGAGTTCACAACTCTCTATCTGAGCAGCCAGCCGGGTCCTCATTCACCTGATACCTGTTTGTTTATACTGCTTCCTCGCAACTTGCGCTCGCACCATTTTCCTCTTCACACATGCTGATATGCGTTCAGAGACCCTCTGTGCACGCACCGCACCGAACCCTCTGGAAGTTTTGCGGTGCCATTTTCGCTTACTGGGGCTCATCTGTTGCATCACATACACTTGCTTCCCTGTTTTTGACCCGATGTTCGGCTGCAGGTGCCGTGAAGATTACCCCCGCCCATGACCCCAACGATTTCATGACTGGAAAGCGGCACAACCTCGAGTTCATCAACATCTTCGACGACAGCGGCAACATCAACGGCAACGGCACGGGACAGTTTGCAGGGCAGCCACGTTTCCAGGTGGGCATGAACTTGGGCAGGTGTGTGGGGTGGTGGTGGTGTGTGGGGTGGAGGTGGCGGTGGCGTGTGTAAAGGGGGGTGGGGGGTGTAAAAAGATGTGAAAAGCATCTGGTGGTTAGCGTGTTGGTGTCGCACCCCACTGCCCCCTCATAGGTTACTCATGTGCTCCTTGCCGGAACTGTTCTTAGCCCGTCCTATAAGCCTAACTACCGCCTGCAGGCACGCGTCACAGTGGTTGACTTTTTGAAGGAGAAGGGCCTGTTCCGAGGCACGCTTGACAACCCTATGCGCCTCGGCCTGTGCTCACGGTGCGCTGATCCCTGCTTCAGTTCAAAATTTGTTGGCTTCCCGGGGCTGCTCCCTGCCTGGGACGGTACAGTACGGGTGTGGCTCGGGGTTGAATGCTCATGCCATGACTGCAGCAATGTCAGGAGTGCCACACTTATATGCTGGCTTACAGGGGCAGCAATGACCAGATACAATGCGCAGGCATTGGCATCATGCCATGGTCGTTGTGCCTAGCGAGAAAGCACCTTTTGTGCAACATATGCCTGTGCCACTGCCAACCCTACCTAACGTCCTAAAATCTCCCTTTCTATGGCAGTTTACATTGTTCCCTTCTTTCTTCCTTTCAACCCGCAGCTCCAAGGACGTGATCGAACCCGTGCTGAAGCCGCAGTGGTGGGTCAATTGCCAGCAGATGGCGGCGGACGCTTGTGCGGCGGTACGGGACGGGCGACTGGAGGTCATCCCCCGTGACTTCGAGGCCACATGGTTTAGGTGTGTGTGACACTAGCTTTTAGACGGTGTTGTTGTTGTGGGTGGGTGTGATGCAACGTGTGTGTGTGTGTGTGTGCACGCGTGGTGGCGGTGGTGGTGGCGACAGTTTGTCACTTAAAACGTCCTTCCTGTTACCATTGCACACATTTATTCGTCCCCACCCAGGTGGATGGAGAACATTCGGGACTGGTGCGTGTCGCGGCAGCTGTGGTGGGGTCATCGCATACCCGCCTACTACGTGTTGCTCGAAGGTAATGCAATTGCCTTCGTCATTCCGTTTTCTGTACCTTTCTCTTTGCTGGCATCCTCTCTGCACTGCATTGCTGTGAAACTGTGTTGTGGCAGATGGGGCTAGCATGTGTCCGGTCATCATTCCTGCCACACGCCTTTACTGCCCCTCCTCTCAGATGCTGCTACCTCACCATAGGTGTGGCAGCTAATATTCCGGTCCATGCCTTTGCTTCTCAAAGTGCCCTAGTCACTCCCACCACCCCCATCCCACACGCCCCCAACCCCCCCCAAAAAAACCACCCACCACAAAGATAAAAACAACAACCAGCCACCCCACCTACACTCCGCAGACGAGCCTGAGGAGCAGCGTGGCAACCCTGGTGCCCCCAGCGAAATCATGGACCGGTGGGTGGCGGGGCGGAACGAGGCTGATGCCATGGCAGCGGCGCAGCAGCGATTCCCTGGCCGACCAATCAAGCTTGTGCAGGTGAGCAGGGCTGTCTGGGCTCAGTTTGATTTGGCTTGGACCGAGTAGTACAGGACAGGAATGTGCTGATAGGTTGGGCTTCTCAAACATGTTGAGAGACAGAGCATTGCATTGCACCAAGGATCTGCGTTTGCATCCTGCACTGCGTTGCACTGTACTCACACATGCGTCAGTTTTTGCTTGTTTAGTAAAAATAAATGTCAATGTCGATACGCTGCTTTGCACGAAAACCCACTCACGCAGCCTGACAGCCAAAATCCTTCAGGCGTAAGACTGTCCTTACCCTTTTGACACTTGAAGCGCACCCGATCCCGCAAGGTGGAGCGGGGGCCCGGCTCTTGCCTGCCCCCCGCCTTGAACTCCTTGAGACTGTTTCAGGTGCAACATCAACCCACACATCCCTGACTAAGCGGGTGGCAACAGGCTTCTCCCCCACCAGCGGAGAGGCTATGAATCGCTGCCTTTTGCACTCAGGGCACATCTTCCTAGTCCCATGCATTTCGATGGTGCACTACATCAATTTTTCTTCAATGGCGTGAACATCTTTGCCTGCATCATGCCGTAATCGAGCGCCACCCCCTCAACCTCACAGGCGGCCGTTTTTCATTTTGCCTGGCTTCTTTGGCATCCTGGCTAGCTACTTTCCACAAGGATCGGGATGGGCTAGCTATTTCCCCCTCTTTCTGCCTGCCCGGTTGTTCGATTCCCACTTAGTCTCCGCCAGTATTTTGTTTCTTGGGCTTGGGATTCCCTCCATTCCGCCCTTCTTGCCCGGCTTCTTCTTCAACCTAGCCTACTTTGCAACCCTGCCTGCTTTCAACAAACTCGACCTGACTTGCTTCCCTGCCTGCCTCTTTGCCTGCTGTGCCACAGGATGAGGATGTGTTGGACACGTGGTTCAGCTCGGGCCTCTTCCCCTTCTCAGGTAGGTGCTCACTGTCCCTCCCTGTTCAAGCTGCTGACTCAGCTGGTTTACGGTCCTCTTGTGTGCATATTGGATGCACTCCTCTTATACCCTGATGGTCACATCCCCAAGCAAGCCCTTCACGCCAGCTATCTTTGCCCGCAACCGCGTGTGCTCACCCCACCCACTCTGCTGCAGTGTTCAATTGGCCGCAGCAGACCCCCGACCTGGAAAAGTTCTATCCTACCTCCCTTCTGGAGACGGGGCACGACATCCTGTTCTTCTGGGTGGCGCGTATGGTGATGATGGGCATGAAACTGACGGGTAGGTGCCCGCAGTACTGGCACAAATGTCTTGCGGTAACCTGGCGGTACTTTGTGCCCACTACTGGACAACGCAAGATTTCTATTTCTATGCCTATGCGTTTGCGTTGTTCCTGCTCTAAATGACACTTCTCCCCGCTGCACCACATCTTGCTGTCGTCATGCAAGTTCATGGACACTTGCAATACTGTCGTTGTTGAAACCTTTCTCATGCTGCCTTCCCACCGCCTTCTGACCGCCGTGCAACCTCTGTCCTCCCGGTTGCAACCCATGTTCCCTTCAAGCAGGTATATCACGACGTTTTTGTATAAAGCTGCTGTCTCAACGCCTGCTTCCTGCCGCCCACCCCTGCCGCTGCCTTCCCACCTGCAGGCCAGGTTCCTTTCAAGCAGGTGTACCTCCACTCCCTAGTGCGCGACGCCCATGGTCGGAAAATGAGCAAGTCGCTGGGCAACGTCATTGGTGCGTGGCGCAACCATGCAAAATGCTGGCACTTCTCCAGCCATAGTATGCTGCTTTTGCTGGTGGGGTTCCTATTTGTAAAGTAGCAGGAAACGCTGCGTGTGGAGCACTGTCTTCCTTGTGACATCCCTCATGCAATCCCCCCCCCCCCCCTCCCTCGCTGTCTCTTCTTCTCTTTTGCAGACCCCATCAACGTAATTGAGGGCATCACTTTAGACGGCTTGCACCAGACGCTGCTTGGAGGGAACCTTGACGCCAAGGAGGTGGGTGGGTGGAGTGTTGTGATGCATGGGTGGGGTGGTTGGGTGGGTGGGTGATTAGCCCTGGTTTGGGGTGCGCTGGCTGTCTGAACGACAGTCTCCAATCTGCCTGAATGGATGGGTGGATCTCACTTCTCTGTTGTGTGTGATGCTGGGTTTTATCAGTTGTTTTATTCGCTGTTTGCAAGTAGTTCCCATTTCTGCCAACATTTCACTATCGCGTCTGCGCGATATACTTGCAGGTGGAGAAGGCGGCTGCCGGGCAGCGCGCCGACTTCCCAGATGGCATAGAGGAGTGCGGCACTGATGCGCTGCGCTTCGCACTGGTGGCATACACGTCGCAGGTAATGTTTGAGGAACAGCGTGGCTGTGCTCCCCGCTGCATCGGTTTGTGCGTCATGCCGCGCGGTCGCCTGCTGCGCTGTTCTGCATTTGATGTTGCATGCCGTGCTGTGCTATGCTTGTGCTCTGCGGCCAGGTGAAGGTTGCTTGCAGGAGTGGCAGCATGCTGTCCTATCCTCTGTTGTGTCTGTGTTTGTGATTGTGGCACTGCCGGTGCTGCATGCAGTACTAGACTGACGTTGCTGCGTACGGTACAAGACACATACCGCACTGTACCGCACCTGTACTGCAGGGGAGGGACATCAACCTTGACATCAAGCGTGTGGTGTCGTACCGCCACTGGTGCAACAAGCTGTGGAATGCCATCCGCTTTGCAATGATCAACCTTAGACCTCAGGTGGGCGCAGCCAAGGCGGTGGGCGGACAGTGAAACCGCTCTTGGTTCGCTTCCTTCTGGTACCCAGCAAGAAGTAGTAGAAGGCAAGGGGCCAAGAAACCAGAAACACTTGCTGCTCACAACTCCTCCGCCTCCGAGCATCTCCGCATATGCTGCCCTTCCTGCTGTACAATCTTTATTGCAGCACGCAAGAATGTATGCGGACATGCCCTGCATCCCCCGGACCTCCCCCGGTCACCCACAACCTTGTTGCACCACCTCTCCCCTTGCAGTTCCAGCCATCGGAGCACCTGGATGTGCCCTCCTTCCCCTTTGCCTGCCGCTGGATTCTGAGCAAGCTCAATGGCGCCGTGGCAGCGACGGTCAGGGGCATGGAGAGCTACGAGTTCTCAACAGCCACCTCGGTGCGTCTCCTTTTCGTTGTGTTGGTAATGCACAAATGGGCGGTGCGCAAGGTCTGGCAGCACTGCCTGCATGCTTTCCCAAGGCCAATCAATTTGTACTGCTCCTGGTACTGCCCTGTGTGCAGGCGGTGTATAATTTCTGGCAGTACGAGCTGTGCGATGTGTTCATAGAGCTGATGAAGCCGGTGATGGCCCTGGATGATGCGGGTGGGTGGCGGTAACATGCGGTACAACACGCAGGAAGTCCACTAACGGCAGTATGAGTACTGCTGGTACAGGCACCAAACTGTGGACGGGAACGTACGCAGCAGGCATCAGCTTGCATACTTGTGCATGGCAGCAGACGTGCACTGCCTGAATGCCACATGGCATGCTGAGTCCGCCGACTCACAAATGCGCCACACCCATATTCCTCTCCTGCTCTGCAGCTGAAGGCGCAGCAGCAGCCAAGCAGGCCACCCGTGACACGCTGTGGGTGTGCCTCGAGTCAGGCTTGCGCCTGCTGCACCCCTTCATGCCTTTCGTGACCGAAGAGCTGTGGCAGCGGCTGCCGCGACGACCGGGCCAGCAGCAGGCGGCTTCAATTATGGTGGCTGACTACCCTGCCCCCGTGGAGGGCTGGACCAGCGAGCAGGCAGAGGCTGATATGGCATATGTGCTGCTGGTGGTGAACAGGTGAGAGAAGGTGTCTTCTTGTTGTCCTGTTATGTGTTTTGCTTTTTTTGTGGGATGGGGGGTTGATAGTCCCCTTCATCAGAAGGTACTTGGTGCCTGGCAGCTGTAGTGCTTGCTGCCAGCAATCTCCCGTTGTTGCAGCAAGCACTACAGCTGCCAGCGCTTTCCTCTTGTTGAGCTTTTGTGAGTTTGTTTCTGAGCTAGTTGCTGAGCATGGCATACCGTGGTAAGGATGAGGCATTGATCTTCTCACTTGGTGGCAGTTATTTCCCCTCCTGCTTGCCTTCATTTGGCCAACCTGCACCCCACGCCGACAGGAACCCGGACCCCCACCCCTCCACCACCCACCCACCCCCCCTCTCCCACACCCCAACCCTAACCCCACCCCCACCCACCATTCAGCAACACTCTGACCCATCACCATTCTTCCAAACCTGTTTGTAGGACGCGATCGCTACGCGCAGATTACGAGCTGACTACGCGGCAGCGGCCACCTTTGCTGCTGCGCTGCAAGGACGCTGGTGAGCGCTGCTCGCTTGCCTGCTTCATTGCTAGTTTGCTTGCATCACATAAACCATCCATTATGCGTGGGTATAAAGTCTACCGAGTGGCTTGAATGGGAGGCACGGTTTTCAGCAAACTGCTGTGCCTTGCCGCCTTGTGGGATTTAAGAGCCAGCCGCCCCCATTGCCCCCTCCTGCCCAAGTGCTGTCCTGGACGTAAAGTGTGGATCGGCTCAACTGCCTGCACCTGCCCAGATGGGTTGAGTATCAACTTTGCCTGCCTGTCTGCCCGCAGCCAAAGCGGCGCTGCTGGCGAGCTGCGGTGTGGAGATCACCACCCTCACAACCAACGCTTCACTAGAGATGCTCGCGGTGGGTGCTTAGCTGGCGGCCCGTTAGGGTGGCCGCTTGGCTCCCCTTGCCTGTTTGGCTCCTTGCAGTCAATTAGTCAACCATGCCGCTCGGCTGGTGTGTGCGCTGTATATAGCACTGGTCCTCGCACTTTCTTCCTTTGTTCCTTGCGCTTCCTGCTGCTTGTTTAGTTTGTTTCCTTCAATTTCTGCGGAGACTTCGTAGCCGGGGCGCCTCCTACCATGGCGCCCCGATAGCTTTGGGGAACTCACGCTAGAGCGACCGTTGGCCCCGGCCCTTTGGCACACAGTTCGGTAGGCCGCCCACGCACCACGTTGACGCGGGCGGTCGCTGGCCGGTTGTGACTGGGCTGGGGCACATTCCACTGCATTCATTCCTCTTCCACCCTCCAAAATCACGGATGGCGCATGCATCGTTTCTTCCTTCTCGACCCTTCTCGACCCAAAAGCAAGAGCAAACCCAGCAGCAGGCATAAATCCGACATTCTTTCCTCTGCTCTTTTGTTCTCGGTCGGCTAGTTTGAGCTTTCTGTGCTGCAGCCTAGCTCAGCGGTCTCCGACCAGGCACCTTCCTTCCCGCCTGCCTGCTTTTTTTGTTGTTTTTTGCAGGAAAATCAGGCCGCTCCTGCGGGATGCGGTGTTGCCATTGTCGATGACATCACCACGGTGTACCTCTCCCTCAGGTGCGCTGCATTCATTGGGCATGGGCTGCCCCGTGGTAGCCAGCAGGAGGTGGTTCTGTAAGTCCCATGGTAGCCAGCAAGAGGCGGCTTCTTCAGCCCATGGTAATCAGCAAGAGGTGGTTGCTCAAGCCCTAAGCTAGCCGGCAAGAGGCGGACACATAGGTCCATTCCTCCTCTGGCTTCCCACCCCATGCCCAAGACGTATTCCCAATTTACATTCTTTTTGTGGTTTTCCGCGCGCCTCCCTTTACTTCTCTTTTCCGCTCGCTGGGTTGTCACCGACCCTTTCCATTGCGCTTCTTCTTCGTGAGGTTCCATTTGGGCGGCAGTCATGCTGGAGGAGGATTGCGCGGCGCTTCTTGACAATAATCTTGTGCCAATGCAAGTTGACATTCCGAATTGACATTGCAAATATACAGGCCCTCATGTTGCTTGTGACTCCGCGACTGCATCCCTGGCTGCAGCGGCGTGCTGGATGCGGCCAAGGAGCTGGAGAAGCTGGTCAAGCGAGAGGCAGAGGCCGCCACGCGGGTGAGGCCAGCTTAATGCCAACCTGAGCTTGCTGGCCCCTCATGAGCCGTCAGCTGTGGCTGTGGCAGCTGTAACCCCGTTGAAACCTGCTGCCCGCCTGGGGGTAGTTCCCTTGAGAGCCGGCAGCTGTGGTAGAGGCAGCTGTAATCGTTAAAAAGGACCTGTCGGGTGGTGGCGGCCGAAGCAATCTTGAGGACTCAGCTGCTGCAATTCGTAATTCGTAAATACGGTTGCATGCTTTTGTTTGTCTGTTCCCGCACCAATGTGACACGCTGCCCCCGTTGTGCCATGCCTGCTGCTTGTGTTGCAGCTGGAGCAGCTTCAAAAGAAAATGGCGCTGCCTGGCTACCAGGAAAGGACTCCCGAGGAGATTAAGGGTCAGGATGTGGAGCGGGTGGTCAAGATGGAGGCGGAGCTGGAGAGCATCCGGCACCACATCAAGGACATGCAAGCCTTGCTGGAGGCGGCGGCGGCATGATGCATGCCACGGCATGCACAGCATGCGTCACTTGGCGCGAACATTGGAACGGCTGTGTGTCGGCTGGCTGGCAGCATGCTATTCACTGATTTGCAAGAATTGGAGCGGGGTGTAACTTTTTGTATTCGCGTGCGATGGCACTGTAACTTGAACCCGCGCACTGCTATCACACGAAGTGCAAGAGGCGGGCAGGGCGCAGCCAAGGGCGGCGGCGCCACCCTGGCAGGCCGACTGGGCTCCCCTTTCCCTGACGCCTGGTTTCGCGAGGGTTTCGCTTCGCAATAATCCAGCCCGTTGCGATCTCTTGAGATCTCGCGTCGGGTGGGCAGCCCGCAGTTGACCGTGCGCGGGCAGCTTCTCGGGCGCCCATTCCCGCGTTGCGAACTCGCGAACTGAACGGAAGGGAGTGATTCTAGCATCAACTCGCCTCCTCGGACGGCCCCCGCCACCCCGCCAGGTGCGGCAGCCACAGGCGGCGCCTTTCCGCAAACGCCCCCGGAGGCCTGGCGCGCTGTTTTACATGCACGGGCACCACACACGCCACGCACAGGCCTCTTAAACCTGGTGACAGAATTTGTTTGGCGGTGATGTAGATAGATGGTGCCTAGCTTGTTGTTGCCATCGCTGCCGTTGCAAGCTGCAGGAGTGCGACAGAGCAGCAGCGCCATGAGTGAACCACTGGCAACCCCCACCCCACCACCAGAAAAGCCCGCCGCAGAGAAGCCCGCCCCAGAAAAGCCTGCCTCAGATGCACCGGCGGCTGCACTAGTGGTGGACAAACTGGATGGCGTGCAGGAAGCGGCGCACGCCTTTCAGGATGCAGTTGTCTCCCAGGAGGAGCTAGAGAGGCTGACAGTAAGCTGCTACTACAGAACATTGAAATGAACACTTCAACCACTCATCTGCTGTACAAAATTGCTAACGAATCCCCTTTTGTCTTCAAGCTTGAAAAGCGTTGCACTTGCCCGATCCTGTTGCATGCATCGACTGGTTACTTAAGTGTCACAGTGGGTATCATTCAGGGCTTTGTAGCACCCTTTGTCTGTAATGGACGGCTGGCTTACCTTTCCGGCCAAGTATGACTTGACAAGGATTCGCCAGCCTGCCAACCTTGGACAATAGCACCCAACTTGCAACCTGTTACACACATTTGCCGCCTCTGCAGGTCCCAGAGGGCCTGGGCGATGCGGAGCGGGCTCAGCTGTACATGTGTGGCGGCCAAGCTGTGCAGCAGGCAGCTGTGATAGAGAATCTGCACGGCTTGCTGCGGGCGGCGGGGCGCGGCATCTTCCCCATTATCTCTCGCAGCCTAGCTGATGCCACACGGCAGCTGGATTGCGAGGGGCAGTTGATAGCAGCAGAGTCGTTTGCTGCCGTGGCGCGAGAGAGGCTTCTTTCCCCTCAAGAGCTAGCGGACGGCATCCTGCCATTGGTGCAAGCTGGGGTGGGCGATGGGGCCCATCCCGCAGCCCAGGCTGCCTGGATAGCCTGCCTAGCTGAACTTGTGGCTGCGCTTGATCCAGCCGCGCTGCACAACAGCGTGCTGCCGGCAGTGGTGCAGCGGGGCACCGGCAGCGGCCGTTTGCTGCGAGAGCGCTGCCTCTGCTGCCAGTTGATGGGTGCCCTTGCTCCCCACGCCGACGAGGAAGACCTGCAGCGCTCTTTGCTGCGTCTCAGTGCTAGCCTCTGCCAGGACACCGAGTGGCAGGTGCGGCACGCGGCCTGCCAGCAGCTGCCGGCCCTGGCGGCAGCTGCAGCCGGCAAGCTGCCGGCAGCTCAGCTGGAGGGAGTGCTCGAGGACCTGTTTGGCCTGCTGGAAGATGAAGAGGTGGGTGCCNNNNCCCCCCCCCCCCCCCCCCGCTGCTATAACTTGTGCTCTTGCCTGAGTCCCTGTGCTGCCACCCACTCCCTTTCTGCCATCATCTGTCTGACAGCTGGTCATAGCTGGCAACTATTGCCCTGCTGCCAACAGCTCTGTGTCTGTTGTGATTTGTTTCAATAAGGCCATGCATGTTGGGTTTGAGTGACACTTTGTTTGGCCTGCTAATGGATGTAGAGGTAGGTTTTACCAGCCCCTCATTCTGATGGTATCATCTGCTGTAGTGACTGGGCGTTTTCTTTGAGTTTTGGATGTGTTGGGCCTGCAATGTTGGGGCGTACTGACAGCCAGGGGGTGTGAACTGCTTGTTGTGGAGTTTGGTTTGGGGTATGTCTACCAGCAGTCCAAGATGAAAGTTTGGGCTGTAACACTCCGCATAGAAGCCTCCCCCCATTTGCAAGCTCTCTCCTATCTCTAGCTGCCCCAAACTCCTCCCCAACTACAGGCCCTTGTGCGTGCGGCGGCCTGGCGAGCGCTGGCAGCGGTGCTCGAGCTCCTTCCCATGCGGCAGCGGCGGGAGCGTGCGCTGCCACTGCTGCTGCACCAGTGCCGCGACCCAGAGCACCATGCTGAGGTCCATCGTAGCTTGACAGCTGGCCTGGGTGTGATGATGGCCCGGTTGGTTGCTGACATGGAAGGCGATGCTGAGGTGGCGGCCTGTTTGGCTTACTTCCGCAGTCAGGCGTGGCGTCACGACCACGCCACGCGCCTGAATTGCGCCGCAGCGTTCGCGGCGGTACTGCGGGCAGGTACCGCCAGGCGGTATGGCTCCCACCTTCATGACACCTTCATGAGGCTGCTGTCCGATGGAGATGGGGAGGTGCGGATGGCGGCGGCCACCGCCCTTCCAGAGGTGGCGGCGCTGCTAGGGCGGGACCGCTGCTGCCAGTACCTTCGCCAGCCAGTGGCGGCTCTGCTGCAGGACGAGCGGCAGGAAGTACAGGCTGTACTGCTTGGGAAGCTGCCTCAGGTACTCGAGCATTTCTGCCAGGGGGCAGTAGAAGAGCAGCGCAGCAAAGTGCTGTCAGCATTTATCGAGCCGCTCCTACGTCTGGATGCGGTGAGCGGCTACAACTGGCGTCTTCAGCTGGCCCTGCTGCAAGCCATGGCCTCCTTCCCGGCTTACTTTCTTCCAGACCAGCTACACGACCGCTTCCTGCCACTGGCCTGGAAATACATGGCCGAGGGAGTGGCGGCGGTAAGGGAGGCGGCAGCAGCTGCCTTGGTCGCCATCTGGCGTGCGCTGCGCAAGCCCTTACAGCGTACGGGGCTGTATGCACGGGTCATCCACGAGTTTGCGCAGGTGCACTAGCACATGCCAAGTAGAACGCCTTCCATCTTCAGTACGTGGCGTGATTGCTTGGAAGCAGCGTGATTGTTACCAGGCTCTGACAGCTGCCCAATACTCAAAGCGGCAGAATGACGTGCAGTTTGAAGCACGCGTCTGATGATTTTTCAACTGCCCGCCTCCCTGCCTGCCCGCCTGCCTGCCTGCCTGCCTGCAGTCCAAGAGTTTCCAGCACCGTCTCGTGTTTCTGGACCTTTGCCGCCACGTGCAGCACCACTTCAGCAGCAAGTTTGTGAAGGTGGCCCCCCAGCTTCATCTTGTGTGCCTGATCCCTTGCTGTGTCATTTGAAACATCAGGCCAACCTGCTGCCATTGTACCACTACTTGCGCCACTTCATATTCCGGCTGAAAGCTAGACCTGGGCAGGCGTTTCCTGCTTCAACTGCTTCCTGCGTTGCTCGCCTCGCTGTTGCCTGCCCCAACTCTCTATTCTCTTGCTTGTGCCCACCCTTGCTTGCCGCTTGCTGCCGGCAGGGCTCTGGGTACCACCAGAGTCGACCCCTTTAAGGTGGCCCTTCCTCTTTGCCTTCCTCTAGCGTTGCCTGAGGGTGTGTTCTTTCTTTATTTCTTTCTTTATTTCTTTTCGCTGTTCTGCTCTATTCAGGCCCACCTCGTGGAAGCGGCACTCACAATGGCGTACGACCCGGTCGCCAACGTGCGGCTTCACCTGGCCACCACCATGCCAGCACTGAAACAGGCGCTGGCTCTGCCTGATGACGTGCACCTGCTGGAGAGGCTGAACAGCGGGATGAGCCACCTCATTACGGACGGGGATCCAGATGTGCGGCGGGAGGCGCGCAAGGTGCGGAGGCAGTGTTGGTGTCTAGGTTCAAGGTTGTGTGTGCTAACTACACGAGGCAGTCAAGCAGGCAGACAGGCGGGCGGGCAGGCCAGCGGTATGTCCAATATCAGAAATGGTAATGGCGCACGTGTAAGGGAGTCACTGTCTTTGCTTGCCACCCCTTCTGAAACGTGTCGTCACAAATCCTATGAGTTTTGCCAACAGCGAGTGTTTCTTAGCGACCATAACGCTATGCATCATTGCTACTCAACTTTCTTGCCACTCTCCCTTCCATGAACAAACCAATGTGGAACTCAAGCGTCTGCAGATGCATCATCTCTGCTCACCTTTCTTGCCATACTCACCTTTTATGCTGAGCAGGCCAACGAGGAGTTCAAGCGCCTGCCGATGCGCATGTCCTGCGGTGCCCTTGAGAGCAGCCCTGCTGAGGTCAAAGAGTTTGAGGCGGCGGATGCAGCTCGGGCAGAGTTGGAGCGGGAGTTTTTGTTTGAACCGGACCAGCTAGAGAGGTGGGTGAGGAAGGGAGGGTGCTGTCAGAGCTTGGTGTGGGTTGGAATAGGGGAAAGAGAGGAAATAATGTGCATTGCCTTGTGCTGCGAAGGAAGGATGAGGTGTGACGCACGTGTAACGTGTACGTGTGGACTGGGGGAAGAGAGGAAAGGTTTCATTGCCTTTTGCTGTGAAGGCAGGCTGAAGTTTGGGACGCGGCTTTACAGTAGAGGGGTGAATGACGTAGTGCTGACGCCTGCTCAACAAGCTGTTGCCAAGGAGCAATTGCATTGGAATGGCCGTCGCCGCGGCGAGCATTCGGAGCTGCCAGCCCATTTCCCACAGCAGTCTGTGACTGTGGTGTGTTTTGATTGATCATGCTTTGCATTCTTGGCCTGCCTGTGCTGATGTGTGCAGGATCCATGCGGACATCGCCGCTTTTGACGAGCAGCAGAGGCCTGCCCATGCAAGGCTGGCGCTGTCTCTGCCGCTGGCACGTGGGGACAGCGTCGGCGCGGGTGCCAGCAGTCGGGCAGGTGCCGGCAGGGCGGTGGTTGGCGTCAAGATCGGCAAGCAAAAGTCTGTGGGAGCCTCACTGGCGGCTGCAGGCCTGCCTGTGCCCTCCCACCTTCGTAGCGGAGGGCCGGATGTGTTGCTGGAGACGAGGAGAGACAAAACCCTGGCTGCTAGCTTGCAAGGCAATGGCACTACGCCTGGAGACGCAGCGGCGGAATCGCAGCAGCAGCAGCAGCAGCAGCAGCAGCGGGGCTCTGAAGTGGCCACTTCCCCTAGCAGCAGCAGCAGCAGCAAAAGTGGCAGCAGCTCGGGTGTAGCGGGCAGCGGCAAGGCCCGCTTGGGTGGGGTGAGCAGCAGCAGCAGAGTGGGGGGCCGAGTGCGAGGCTTGGCACCAGGAACATCTGCTGGTACTGGCAGCCCTGCTGGTACTGGCAGCCCTGCTGGTACTGGCAGCCCTGCTGGTACTGGCAGCCCGAGTGCTGCCGCCTCGACTTCTCAAGCAGCAGCAGCAGCCCAATCAGGAGCGGCAGCAAAGGGCATGAATGGGTCCAGGGCTGATGCCACATCAGCGGCAGCAGCCGACACACCTGGAGGGCAGCCGAGGCGGCGGCCTTCTGTCGTGGCCCCGCCTGGAAGCAGCCCAAGCCGCTTGACCAGGCAAAGCCCCGGTGCATCTGACAAACCTGCAGCTGCATCTGACAAACCTGCAGCTGCTGGAAAATATGGCTCGGGTCCACCTTCTATGCTTAGCAGGCCCTCCCCTACCTCTGTATCTGGCAGCGCAAGCAAGCGGGTGGCGCAAGGTGGTGCGCCGACAGCTCCACAAGCTGGGCAGCAGCCTAGCTCAGATCAGTCCGGCTTCCCACCAGCAGCAGCAGGAGAAGCGGCGGCAGGAGGAGCGGCTGTGGAGGCTGCTGCCAGCACAGGGTCTTCTTCAATGGAAGGAACAGGGGCAGGTGCGTTGGGAGGCGGCAGCAGTGCAAGCGGTGGAGGCGGCGGCAGCGGCGGCGGCGGTGGTGGCCCATTGCGGCGGCCGAGCCTGAAGGGTGCTGCAAACCGGTCGGCTGCAGCGGATGTTGAGCAGCTGACACTTAAGCTTAGAACTGCACTAAGGACAGCGGCGTCGGAGCCTGGGTCTCTCCAACCCACCAAACAGGCGGTGCGCAGCGGGGCACGTGGCGGTGCAATCGCTGTTTTGAAAGGCTCCCCTCCCATCAAAGCAGCGGTCAACATTGGCACCGGTGGTATCAGGCTTGCGACAGACAGCCGTAGCGGCAGTGCTGGAAGTAAGGGCAGCGGCATTGGCAGCAATGGCCGTGGCGGTGGCAGCAGCAACCCGCTGATTGTTGGTGTGAAGGGCTTGGCTCCAACTGTGGGCAGCACCCGAGTCGTGTGATTCTACATCGGCAAAACAACTGGCTTTTTTTCCTGTAGTAGTATCCTTGTTGAGTGCTCACCTGTGCTCAGTTTTCACATGCAACCCGCTTCGTTCTTGCATGCTCCGGGTGTGGAAGATTGCTTCAAAGGGCAGTTGTGGGCATTTAAGTTTGCCCACCAGCAAGTGAACTGTTGGTACGGTTATATCGTATATCGCAACATACTGCAAATTATCAACATGTCCCAGGCGTGCCAACTATCAGGAGCAAGATGTAGCGCCGCCGCCACGCTGTGCTGTGCAACGCGTCCTGGCAAAATGGGAGCTGCAGAGCTGATACAGTGCACAGTGCTGGTTTTGCGTTCAAGATGCTCCGCTCGCCAAAAGCCTCCCGTCTTCCTGGTGCTGATTGGGGACCCTGTGGGGGCCCCAGCATAGCATGGCGGGCTATTGAATTCTTGGTCATTGAAAGGCAGACTGGGGAAGATGGCAGGGGACCAATGGTCCCCTGTTTGGGCCTAAGTTATTCCAAAAGGGTTGTTTGGACAGAAAGCCCGATGCAGCTTACAGAACGGGCAAACCAAGGCGAAAGCTGACAGTGAGCCCAGCAACTGTAGGCAAAGGATACGCAACTGAAACTGCCTGCAGCCCATGACCCAGAAGTGCAGAGGGTGAAGCAAAGAATGAAACAAGACCACCGCACATGGACATCACAGCACACAGTCGTCTACACTGTGGCCACATATTGGCTGCTCAACTTCGAAGCCCCAAGAGCCGCAAAGAGCGGCAGTCAGTCAAGAAACAGTAGTCCTGCTTGATCACACAAACACATCCAGCTCGTGTCTGTGGTAGCTGTTGATGCCCTCATCTTCCATGCGCGGGTAGAAAGCCACCATCGCGTCCTGCGCCCCGATGTACACGTTGTTGTACAGCCGCCAGTACACCTGCCGAACCTTCCGTGCAGGGTGGAACAGGCCCTGCGGGTAGACGAAGAAAGGAGCGCAGGGATGAATGACTATACCTTATGTAATGTCAAGCCGCTTTCAACAAGGCAGGAAACTGCCAGGCAACACTACCGAGAAGAACCAGGCCAGCCATCTGGCTGGCTGGCACAGCAAGTCATGTAATGGTTGCACCCCAACACCATACAGCGCCACCACCCACCCAGCCACCACCCACCCCACCTACCTGCAGCAGATAGTTGAGGATTACCGCGGGACCCAGCGCTACTCGGCACCCATCAATTGCCCCGGTGGTGGTCTGCAGAACAGGGTGCAAGCGGCAGCATTCAGGACCAAAAGGCACCTCAAAGACAAAGGGACGGCATGGCGCATGCCTGCACTGTAAAGCGCACTGGCAGATTCGCCAATTCCTCCACCTCCGAATCCTTGTATTTAGGAAGCAACGCATTGGTCTCATAGTACGGTTAACTGCGTACCCAAGCCTGGCACCCGCACCTGTATGATGTGCGGGCTGATCTCAAAGATATTTGGGAAGACGTAGTTGAGCAGGTGTGAGAGCGCATCCTCGCACCCCAGCCCAGCCACACCCAGGCTCATGTGCTGCACCACTGCACAGGCTGTCTGTCGGTGCACCAAGTCCCGGTCCATCAGCGCATCCTCAAGAATAGGCACAACTGCAGGAAGAGGAAGGGGAAGTACAGAGAATGTGAGCTAGGGGAACGGCATGTGCGGTTGCTAGCATGCAGTTGTGAAGGCTGGGTGAGGAGTGAGCCGGTGATGCGACAAATGCACTGCGCAGCAGCCTGTCGGGCCAGGGTATGTTGCTACCAGTTCAAGTGATGCACATGTCCCTCAACACTATTGCCTGCTGTATAGCCCCTTGTACAGCCATTACCTGCGTAAATGTAGTCCTTGCCCATCTCCCCAATGTACTCAAACAGGAAGCTGAGCGCCTTGAGCACGCCGTTCTGCACGTTGAGCTCCGGCACCTGCGACAGGTGAAGGAGGAGCAAAGGGAGTGGAGGCAATCCCATTGACTGGGGAAACACAGAAGAACATAAGGGGTTCAGGTAATAGAGGCAAACAGTTCAGGCTCGGGGGCTAACAAACAGAAAGGCAGGCAACGAGATGCAAACGGCACGGGGGGTTCTGGCAGCAGGGGCTGCAGCGAGCAACAGCGCCAGAGCGGCACAACGGCCCCACAAGCAATGGGCAGCACATCGTGGGCTGGCAGCCGAGGCCCCTGCTACGGCAAGACACAGCTCACATACAGCACCGACCTAGGCACCCACCTTATACTCGTTCATCAGAGCGGGCAGCACGGTGAATGGTGCACAGGTCTCAGCCACAATGGCAATGGCCACAGTGGTGCACACACGGTTCTGGCGCTCTTGCACCTACAGAAAATGGAGTTAACAAAGCAGCAAAACGTAATGGAGTTTGCTCCCGAATGCGATACAGAGAACGAGATAACTGGATTGCCAGCAGCAAACGCCAACTGCTCTCAGTTTGGGAAAAACTCTGCCCCTCAACTAAAGTGGCAGCATCCCAACAAGGACTGCCAGCAGTGGTCATCCACAGTGGGCTGACTCACCTTCAAGTTATTGAGCAGGGTGACCAGCACGTCCTGGGGGCCAATGGCCTTTGCGATGTAGCCAAAGGTGTTGACAGTGGCCCTGCGGATGGCTTTCTTGTGGGCCTGAATTGGGCGAGGCGATGAAATGAGACTCAGAAATGGGTGAGGTGGGTATTAAAACAATCAGCAAGGTCAACGGAGGCCTGAAGCACAAAAGCGAGGCCGAGAGAGGGAGATGCGTCACAACCACAACAATCAAGTGATGCATGCTTTGTGGAGGCAGGCACAGTAGACTATTTAGTAAGGCAAACAACTGGGGAAACGGCGAGCAAACGAAGCCACTTACAACACAACCGCAGCAGCGTGCCCCACCTTGAGCATGTCCAAGAGCTCGAAGCAGATGCGCATCCACTCACGAGCGGGCACAAACTCAGCACCCCTATCCGCGATACGACCCACAAGGTCAATACAGTTCTCCTGCACCTTCTCGTGCCTGCAACGTGTGGAACAATACAACACACAGGTATTGAGCACAGCCGGGTTCAAAACAGCGGCTTGGTACATACGACGAGGCAGTCCGGCCAGCCACCAGGGACAGCAAAACGCGGCAGTGAGGCTCGCCGACCTATCACACAGCGCAGACAGGACGCACTGGCATAGCAGCACACAGGGATAAGCAGGCAGGCTTGTACCACAGGGGCATGCTATTGCTGTAAATTGGAAAGCAGGGTGCGCCTACCTGTTCTTCAAGATGGGTGTGAGGCGGGGCAGCAGGTCCTTGATGGGGGGCGTCATGCGGGTCATGCCGATTACCGCAACAATGGACTTGAGGGCACCCAGGATTGAGCCCAGCACCTCTGCAAGTGTGTTGAGATTGTGAAGCAAAGTTCAGATAGAATTGTTCAGGTGAAACAGGGTTGGCTGTGAAGATGTGGAAACGATAAGCTGGGGCAGCAACACGAGATGCATTTGTAGTTTTCTGACTCCAGGCACCTGCACCAGAGCACTAGCAGATGCAGCACAGCCAGCCGAGCCCCAGATCACCCACCAGGGTACTCCTCTCCCAGGTTTTCGTACAGCACCACGCCCAAGTGTGCCAGCAACTTCTCCTCATCGCACTTCTTCATCACAGGCGCAATGCGGCTGATCAGGTCCGCCGCCTGGATAGGGCAGGGATGGGGTGGAACGGGACAGGGAAGCAAGAGAGATGAGTGGACTGTGATGAATTTTGATAAGAAGGGCAGGAAAAAAGGAGGGCAGCAAAGACTGGATTGCGAGGAGATCTGTGGCTAGGGCTGTAGGTATGATTCACTGCTAGAACAGCATGCCTGCAACAACCACGATAGCTTTGTCAAACCGCTACCCATCCCCTGCAACCTCCCGATTCTCACCTGCTGACGGATCTTTGCGCTCTTGTTGTTCAGCCGCCACTTGATGGTACCGCAGATCTGGGGCAGGTAGGGCTTGGCCCTCTGGCCCAACGCATTGATGATGGTGCCAAAACCGTTGAGCACCACGGGCGACTCATCCGCCAGCTGCACATAAAGGGGAGAAGGGGCAGGCACAAAGTGAGGGGCCAGCTGTGGTGCTTGACAAAGGGAGCAAGCTAGCACAGCCTCCTCAGCACTTGCAAGCAGTAGTGCGGAGAACAACAGACGAGGCAAAGCCTCTGCAAAGGCTGTCCAGTCATACCAAGAAAACAACAAGCGAAAGACCACAATGGAGTGTGTCTTAGTGCAGCATGCTAGGGTGCGGCATGGCAGAACGCACACCTGCTCCTGGTACGCATACAGGATGCCATCAATGAGCAGCTCCTCGAGGCGTGCGTCAATGTCGGCAGCACCCAGCGCCCGCACCACCTTGTCGCTCGTCTCCATTACCATCTTCCTGTGAGCGCGGTAGGAGATGGGATGGTACAGGAAGCAATGCAGAAGGCTCAGAGCTGTGCTCATTGGCCCTGTTGGCTGTCACAGGCCTCAACAGGCCCGACAAGATTTTCTGACTGCAATGCAGCACTTCCGCAGCTAGGCACTTGAACCAGAATTCCTTACAAGACTGAACCTTCTTGTACTCACCTGTATGGCTCCGACTCGTCCTTCAAATCCTCCACAATGCGTCCCACAATCTCGCTGCAACCGACCTGCACAATGCACAGACGACAGTGCAACGGTGAAAGACGCAGGTTGGTGGCGTATTTTGTGTTGTTTGGTTTGGTTCATTGGGGCAGGGCAAGCAGGGGACAATCTTCAGGTATGTAACAAAGAGACGCTGTGTTAGCACCAGACTTGCAGCACCCTAACACTAATGGTCTTCATGAGCCTCCACCATCACCCTTCCACCAACCCTCACCACCCATCCACAACAGTATCCACAGGCACCCACCTTGTTTGCGATCTCCACTGTGGTGTCCACTAGTGCGCGATAGTTGCGGCGGTCCAGGGCCATGCGCCGCACCCAGAAGTGCTTGAAGAACTCGGGCAGGATCTGCGAGATAGCGCAAGACAGACAGGGGAGGGACGCCGGTGAGGCGGGGATGCAGTGGGGGGGAGCAGACAAAGGGGAGGGGTGGGCACAATATAAGCGCAGCGGGCGGAGCTGCCAACACATACAATTCTCAGGTCGTACAGCAGCTACTCTCCAATTTAATGCTAGCATAATATGTACAACAACAGCAGCTTGGTCCTTACTACAGCATCACCCACCTCTTGGCGGATGTAATCGGGCTCCACTCCATCAGTGCCCACGCACTGCTTCACCACCTTGAGCACAATCTTCTTCATCTCTTCGTCGGGGGTCTGGAACTCCCTGCAAAGCAGCACAGGGTGGTAGTACAAAGGGGGTTTGTAAGCACTACACATGGCAGAATATAGGAAATGTCAAGCAACCCCACACAGGCGGGTGGCAAGCCTGCACTGCAGAAATGGTGACGCGTATGCCCCCAGCCCAGCCACGCATGGGCGGGTTCCCAGAAAGCGCAAAGCACTCAACAGCCTGCTCAGCCTGCACATTGACAGCCTCCCCACTCACTTGGAGAGACAACAAAATGAAGAGACACTACGGCAACCACGACAGAGGGAGGCAATCTACCCACCTGATTAAGATGACCATGACTTCCCGTGTGTAGTAGTTTGCGTACATTGCATCCATGAGGGGGATGATGAAGCCAATGGACTTCAGAAAGGCTGCCAACACCTGCAGTACACACGAGGGGGCACATTGCATGTGGGACCAAAGCCACAGGGTTAAAAGATTGCCGCTGGCAGGGACGCAAAGCAAGATCATCTCCAAACTCCCTCCCTGCAAGCAGAACACTGCTATAGCTGCACCAAAGACGCACGTTGCTCAAACAAGCCTGACTGTCAATCTGAAGCATTGAACAATGAAGGCAAGCAAGATCCGCCCAACAGGGCCCCCCTGCCCACCCACCTTGCCACGCAGCAGGCGGATGCCCTTCCAGAGCGGCTCCAGCACGTCATCAAAGCTCTCAATGCCGTACGGGGCTGCATTGCGGTGCAGTGGGCGGTACATAGCGACACAATGAGCAATACAGGCATAACAAGGAGACAGCAGCAGTGATAATGGTGCAATGGGTGAAAAGGGCATGCAGCACAACATGCAGAACACTCAACATCACCAGCCACCCCACCCACCCACCCACCTGAGGCCTCAGCCAGCGCTGCGATGGTCAGTGCAGTGATGGTCTTCACCTTCTGGTTCTCATCTTGCAGGCCTGCAGCAGAGGTGGCACAGCATGCGATGAGCAACGTTCGTGCCAGCACGCAACGACATGGGTTTGGTGACAGCTAGCTAGTGCTTGCCCAATGGTACCCCTACCCACCCACAACCCCTTGCTTATTCAAGCCCACCCCTCGCTTCCTTCAATTGATTCCTACCTTTAAAACTGAAAAGAGCCCGCCTTCGACCCAGCCAGCCACTATGCCACCCATGACCCCATATGCGCAACACTAGTCCACCCCCCTACCCACCGTGCTTCACAATGTCCACCAACGACTTCAGGTGCGGCAGCACTGCGCAGCCCATGAGGATGGCAATCTGCTGCACAATCTTGATGCCCGTATGCCGAGCCTGCCAACTCTTCTTGGACTGACACACCGCCTTGAGGAAGGGCAGCAGTGCGGGGATGCCCAGCGCAGAGGCAACAACTGCAGAAGCGGTAACGCAGAGATATTCCTTTACTGGATACTGGTAATGGTGAGGACGGGCTGGCAGGTGGCTGCTACTCGGGAAAGAGCTGAACAAACGCGTGATGGACCTGGAGGCGACCGGCGTAAGCAACAGCATGCCGCCAAGAGCCCGTGAGCGGTGGCTCTGTTTTCACGCACCTGAGAAGGCACGCGCTGTGGTGTTACGCACATACTCATCCACGTTGTCGATATCTGGACGCATGGCGGCAATCATTGTGGCCAGGCCCGCAGCCTTGGCAAGGTTGGCGATTATCTCCCTGCAAAGAGGTTGGCAATAACACAACACAGGTAACACGGTTGGCAGCTGGGTTGATTGATGGCATGGGTGGGAGAGGCAGCTACACCAACACCTCATAACTACGCGAGTCTGCATCACCTATCCTCCACGCAGGCACAACAGACCTTACGCCGCTTGCAGCAACAAGCAGCACCCACCTTCCCTCCACGCGCGCGTAGTAGTCCTCATCAATCAGCAGTGGCTCTATGACCACCAAGATCTTGTGGCAATAGGGGCGCACCAGCTCATCCAGCTTAAACAGCACGCGGTCAATCACCTGCGCATAAGGTGTCAATCAATGTAGCAGGGTTATGTTCCCCCAGTTGTGTTCCCAGACAACCGGCTTGCAGAAGCAGGCTGGTCCAGCTGTTCTGGCCGGCTGGGCTAGCGCTGGCGAGTTCATTTTATTGTGTCGAGCGCTTCCAACCGACCACCATGTTTGCGAGCCACAAAAGTGCTTCAAGGGCTCCCCCACTTGTCTCCCCTCACCTTGACCAGCAGGTGCCGTTCCTGATCCTCCAGCGTGGGGCTCATCAGCAGCGGCAGGATCTGGTTGAACAGCGGGCCGGCACCGAAATCACGAGCCTTGTCTGCGGGGTGGCAGGCAGGCCAAAGGACGGCACCGAATCGATTCTTCGGTGGCGTGAAGGGACACAGCACACGCGTGGTGCAAGTGGCAAGGGGATGGCAACAACACAGAAACGCAGGGAGGCAGGTGTGCAGCATGCATACATGGCAGGTTTGCATGCCAGCGGACGTGCATTGATGAGAACGTTTTGCACCACCAGTACACACACAGACACAGCTTCAAGCCTTTAGACAGCTGCAGCACACTTAAAGCACTCCTCCCGCAATTAGACAGTAGCGGCTCACCTGTGAGCTGCCTGAGCGCCGACTTGCGCTGCGGCGGCGTCCCGTTCTTGACCTTGAGCAGCAGCTTCATGATTTTGCGTTCCTTGGCCTCCTCAACGGTCAGCTCAGACTCGTCCACATCCTGCAACATGAGGTGCAGGGGGAGGGGTCAAAGTACTGGCTGTTGTGCTGTGCAGTTGGAATCACACTTTTCTACACCCTGACTGTGAGCACATCCTGGTAGCGAGACAGCGCGCAAGAGGAGTGAAAATAAGGCCCCTGCCGTCCCAGAGCAAAACAAGTTCAAAGGACCGACGCCAGCAAGTTTGTATGCCAACAAAAGTGCCATCACAAACAAGGATCAACAGGTGCACTACCACATTTCAGTGCGAGCTGCAGTACCTTGAGCAGCTTCCCAAAGTACTGCTGGTCCTCAGGCCTCATCTCAGGCAGCCCCTCAAGCTGCTGCGGCACATCAAACTTCTGGGACCTGCAGAAGCGTGATTGGTGCATGGACAGGCACAAATCAGATATCACGCCAGAATGGCAAGAAGAAAGCAGTAGGTGGATGAGAACAGGTGGATGTGCAGGCCACTCCCGGTACTAGCAAAATATCACGGTTTACTACGTCGATGACATGTTGATTCACAGGTGCTTGGACGGCACGCCATCACTGCTAAGGCAGGCACATTGGTGTTGCTCTTTCCCCCTCCGGTCACCGGTCTTCTTCAGGGACCAAAGCACCAACGCTACCATCCAGAGAGACAAACAATGCTGGTCTGCCGCCCAGCTGTGTTCCTCAAACATAAAAGCACCATGACTACCAGCCAGCCAGACAAACCAGTGCTGCCCTCCCACCCACCTGTCTTCCTCAGGGATCTGGTAGAGCGGCGTGCCACCGAAGGGAGTGGGCGTGGCCATAAGCTTGCGGGCGGGGGTGCGGATGGGCTCGTAGCCGGGAGGCTCAGACAGGGTCTTGTATCCGTCCGCGGCACCAGGCAGCATGGCATCCAGTTCCTCGTCTGTCAGGGGCCTGCAGGCACTCGTTTGGGAAGGGGCAGCAAGCGTGTGTCACACTAAGGCGAGTGGTAGCATGCCTGGACATGCCCAACGCAAGATGTAAGGTCCGGGATGGGCGTAGTAACCAACATAGGGTAGAGGGTGGAGCTGCGGAGATTTTATTGAGGCAAACATGTGAGGGAGTACCAGGTGCAGGATTTGAGGGCAGGCAGGGTCCAGTGGGCTACATCCTGATGCTGTTCGATCGTGTATCTCAGCTGTTTGCTTCAACTTATGTTCGAACGGGTGCTCCGCGAACAACGCACTGACGGCTGCTTGAGCTCAACAGCAACCTGCAAGCCCCCCACAATTCCCCTGTGGGCCGGTTCCCAACCTCGCCAAGCAACAGGACCCGGCCATGCTACCCATCACTTTGCCTGTAATGGTCAATCTTATACTCGATCTACTTAACCCACCTGTTTCGCTCGTCCATCTCTCGCTCGATCTTCATTGCCTGATACGCCTCTGGAGTCATTGGTATAGCCGCCATGGCTGCCTGCTGCGCCGCCAGCATGCCAGGGGTGGGTGTCTCCATTCCCAAGCCGCCGGCAGGGGTGGCCATGCTGCCGCCGTATGCGGGGGTGGCTCCCATTGCGCCATAGGCTGGGGTGGCACCTACCGCCCCCATTGCGGGCGTGGCGTCCCACCGGCTGCGCTTGCCGCCAGCTGCTGCAGAAGGCGTCTCACCGGGCCCCGGCTCAGCTGCTCCATGGCCGGGAGTAGGCGTAGCATCCCAGCGGTTGCGCTTCGGCTGCGCTGCGCCGTCGGCTGCATCCCAGCGGCCAACCGGGGTGGCGTCTGCGCCGCCAGCCCAGATGCGGCCGGGGGTTTCAGACGGCGCCTGCCCAGGGGTGGCGTCCCAGCGATTCACTGCCGGGGTGGCCTCCACTGCATCCCACTCTGAGGCGGGGGCTGCTGCTGCTGCTGGGGCTGCTTGCGGTACGTCTGCAACCTTTGGCTTCTTCCTGCAGAAGGCAGGCAGGCATGGGCGGGTGGGTGGATGGCTGAGACAAAGCAGCAGCAGTGAAACAGCGTGGTTGCGGCAGCACTGACAGCAGCACACCAAAGGTTTGAGGCTGCTAGGGAGGTGCAACTCTGCCGCTACAGCCGGCTACCGCAACATACGCTGAGAAACCTTCTGCACAAGGGGCGTGAAGAATAAAAAACGTACAGACAGCACAACACCGTAGCTGAAAACGCCTAGCGATGCAAGGCACCCGCAACTAACTTTACCAGCCACACGGCAAAACTCACGCTTCAATTGGCACCGAGCTGTCCCATCTGCTGCGCTTGCCAGTTGGTGCCCCACTGGCGGCGGCCGCCGCCGCTGCTGCAGCAGCTGCTGCCGCTGGGATGCCCGCAGAGGGCGGGCCCGCAGGCGGGGCCGCCGTCGCCGCCGCCGCACCCGAGGCCTTGGTTGGCACCGCATCAAGCCCTGCTAGCTGCGCCTCTGCTGCTTCTGCCTCCGCCTTGCGTTTCTCAGCAATGTTGCGCATTGTGTTGTCACGCTCCCGGGCCAGCTGAGCCTCCCTCATGACGTCAGCATAGGTGCGCACACGCGCATCTGGCGTCTTGTCGCCCATTTGGAAAGCGTCGTTCCTGTCGGGGGAGATGATGCGGTTAAGGCGGCGCTTGGAGTAGTCGCTCTCCCGATCAACGATACGGCGGGATTGCAGGAAGCCGTTGCCGTCCTGCGGGTGCAAGCGAGGGACGAGGAACAGAACAGGAGTACAAAGGTGACTATATAACTATGAACATTTAGCCAGCAGCTGATATCAGTAGGCACATGCTGTGAAGTCCTAGCACTGCAGGTGCTCTACGCTGCAGCCCAGAAAGGAGGGCAAGGTGGAGCGCTGCGGCCACCACCGCCACAAGGACCCTGCGGCCTCACCTCATCGCCGTCCTCTTGCACTGGCATGTCGTGCATCAGCGACTTGGGTGCTGTGTAGGAAGCCAGCTTGCTGCGGGCAGAATAGGGGCAACAGGGTGAGTCCAGACAGCAGCAGAGCAGGAGGATAGGCAGGCACCTAGCCGACCCGAGGGTGGCGGGGTCCCCAGGTCCAGCGAGCAGCGAGGCAAACCGGCGCACACGCGCCTCTGTTGCAAGCCTATGCTCATCAATATCAACCAAGTCCCACGCACCTGGCCACAGCCCTCTCCCGCTCGTCCACTTCCTCATCCTCCTCGATGTCTTGAGCCACCGCGGCATAACCGGTCACGTCCGCAGGCCCGCCATACAGGTCTTTGTCGTAGACGGCAGAGCCCGTCAGAGGCACGCCCTCGTCAGCCATCTCGGCTGGTGGGTGCCCTCCGTGCCCTTCAGGCCTTCAGAAGAATGCGGCAATCTCTTTTGATAATCTCCCTGCTATGTGAGGTGACCACCACGCCTCGGTGATCGAGAGTGAGGGCGGTGTAGAGGTAGCACTGCCTGTGGGCCGCCGGCCGGCCGCAGAAACGATGAAGTGTGCCCTCAACGTCGCGGTTATCCCAATTGAGGCGCCATTGGGGCTGCAGGACACCTGGCGTACTGCCTGGCCGCCGCATTCACGCTAGCGTTCGTGGCCTGATGGGGCATCAGAGCAGTGCATTGCATGCACACGCGTCCAGTCAGAGCCGCCGTCGCCAGACACCGCCTGCTATGGCTGCCGCAAAAGTCTCGGTCGTAGCCAGCGGCGCTCCATCGGCGGCTGCCAGTTCGGCATTCAAGGTGCACAGCAGCGCTTGCCTGCACAGAACAGCACGGACAGGCACCAAAACCTCGGCCAATGGGCGGCGGCCCAGGGCGCAGCCACCCGTCGTTTGTGTAGCGGACGCACAGCGCTCCATGGCCCGGACATACCAGGCCCAAATAAAGTACAAGTGAGGAGTTTGCTGGGCTTGGTGTATGAGGGGCAAGTGCGGCAGCATCCCCAGATGGTGCTTACCTGCCCTGCCAGTTTGGGGACAAGTGCCCCTGCAGTTGTTGCTGCCCATCCACCTGCTGGCCAGTGCAGTTTGCTGAGGTGTGTGCCACGGGCGGAGATCATGATTTCCTCCCCCAAATGGTGCTGGCCGCATTGGCCACCCTACTGTTGCGGACTGCACCTTGCTGACACCCCATCTGACTGTCCCCACTGCCGCTTCCATCGCTTCCTGCAGCCGTGTCATGCTCAAGGTGAGCGGCGAGGCGCTGGAGGGCTCCCAGGGTTTTGGCATCGACCCAAACGTGCTACAGACAATCGCCAGCGAAGTGGCAGCAGCAGCCAGCGAGGGCGTGCAGATCGCTATTGTTGTCGGCGGCGGCAAGTGAGTGCTGGAATCGTTGCAGAAGTCACCCCCGTAGTTCAGGCTCAATGAGAAGCTCCCAATTTGCAATGATCCTTGGCTCCTTGACATGCTTCTTTGCCCCTTGTGCATCATAATAATCCTACACACATGACTCACACTGACCGCCCCCCTCGCACTTTCTTGCATGTGGCCCCTCCTTGCAGTTACTGTGCCGACTCCCTCGCACCTGTCCTCCACAGCTTCTTGCGCCAATATGCGTCAATACCAACATTATTCGCTTCTTGATAAGCAAATATAGCAGAACGTCACCCCAAACCGTCGTGTTCACCACTCTTGCAGCTTCTTTCGTGGCGTGGACCGCTGGGCAGGCCTGGATCGCGCCACTGCGGACTACGTGGGCATGCTGGCAACAGTAATGAATGCCATCTGCCTGCAGTCGGCGCTGGAGGGGCTTGGGGTGCAGACACGTGTGCAGACGGCCATAGAGATGCAGGAGGTGGGTGCATGCACCAGTGCCTGCCTTCTATGCGAACTTGTTAATGATGACTGTTGGGTCGTGTGGGTTGCATGAATTGCGTACTGCCGGGGCGTGCCGCGACAACAGAGTGCGCTGTGCAAATGTGGTGCTGCATGCCCCAGCAGCGTGGGGCAAGATGCAGAGCTTGAATTGTCGCATAGCTGTCAGCAAGGAAGATTCGACTCCTCAAGCGTCCACTCCACGAGGGCAAGCCCTCCCTGGTATTCAGCAAGTTCCAGCTGTAGGGCCTGTCGGCCCAGCCAGCCACCCCTGGCCGTCAACCAGTGTAATGCATCTGCGCCACATCGCTGCTGTACCGCAGATTGCTGAGCCGTACATCCGGCGGCGTGCGATTCGCCACCTGGAGCACGGCCGCGTGGTGATTTTCGGAGCGGGCACGGGCAACCCCTTCTTCACCACCGATACAGCAGCGGCGCTGCGGGCTGCTGAAATAAATGCCGATGCTTTCTTCAAGGCCACCAAGGTGGGTGGGCAGTACGACAGTGGGATGGAGGGTGGTTTCGATTTTGAGTGGGAGGCTACTCCCAAGGCCAGCCAGCGTTGCAGGCTGAGACATTGGCATTCCTGGCTCTGTCGCAGCACTTAGCCCCATCCTGTGGTTCCACTTTGTCTACCTTCACATGCCAAAAAATCATGACTGACTGCATACGACTTGCCGCATGTGTTGCTGCAGGTGGACGGTGTGTATGACAGCGATCCAGTGAAGAACCCGAAGGCTGTGCTGCATCGCCGCCTCTCCTTCCGCGATGTGCTGGAGAAGGTGAGGTGGCAGGCACAGCCACATTACATCATTCTTTCTGTATACCCCTTGCAGATAGGTTCTGCATAGACCTACAAGTTACGGCTGTGTGAACATGGAAATGTGCTGGTCTGAACAACCAGTCCCTTGCCAACCCATAATTGGCTTGGCATGGCAGAAAAACACTAAGCTGATGCTTTCAACATGGTTCAGGCTGACAGATGGACTCTCATTGATTCTCCTGGTTTTTTCTGTGCAGGAATTGCATGTTATGGACGAGACGGCCATTACTCTCTGCAAGGAGAATGACATCCCAGGTGGGTGGGCGGGCAGGCGCTTCCGCAGTAGCTAGAGCGAGCCCAAGCACTCGCAGCTGTGGTGTTGTTCGCCATCTGGTGCAGGGGGTGGTGATGGCAAGGGAGCTGGCTGGGCTGGCCTGACCACATGGCTTGCCTGACTTGGACACAGCCGGTCGTCTGGCATTACACCCGTTACACCTCCCCCAAACCTCGGTCGGCTGCTGCCCTGCAGTGGTGGTGTTTAACCTTACCAAGCCAGGCAACGTGCTGCGGGCCATACTCGGGGACCAGGAGGTGGGAACCTCCATTGGTGGCAGCTGTGACAGCACAGCACAGGCAGCTAGCCAGCCTGAGGCACAGTCACAGTCTAGTGTGTCTGCATGAGCAAGTTGCCCACCCCTCACGCCCAGACTGATTGTCTGACAGCAGCAAGGCTTAAGCGCCACCTGATGGAGGCCCTGCTGCTCCGGGTGATGCCAGAACATTGGGATTAGTAGCAAAACTGCGCACGTTGGCACGGAAATGTAGATCGGGTTGGACATGCCGCCTTACGTTGCCCAACCGGCTAACACATTTCTTGGTTAAAATTTCAGCGTTGAGCGCGTGAGATATGACAATCTTTTCCCAGCCACCCTGTTTTAAGTGTACATGAGCGAGTTTTTACGCAGTGCAATTCGAGTTGCCCCGTTTTTCTTCCTTTCCTCTTCCTTGAACGACCTTCCTCTCCCTTCAGAAATTGCTAGTGCAGCCTGCTGTGCTGCCTCATGGGGGTGGTAGTTCTACAACCTTGCCCATAATTCATTGGCCCACACATGAACGTCATGCAGATACAATCATTGCCTTTTGAGGCTGCCGGTTTTTGGCACCACCCCTGTAATGCCATAGCCACAACACCAAGATACATGAATGAGCGGCTGCTGGGAAGACAATCGCCTCCATCGAGCATTGCAGCCCAGTACATGGCACTGCAGACATGCAGCTCGAAGAAAACCAGCACATGGATACCTGATGTTGGAACGCAGCCAACAATGCAGTGGCGCTGTAAGAATATTTGACGCGGGGAGGCAGCCATGCCAGCATTCCACAGCCAGGAGGCTCTAGCCGGCTGGCAGCAGTATGCTTGCTGCTCAACCTCTTACCATGTCAGTCACACTGGCTGCATCAACTACTGATGCTGTTTCTCTATGATGCATCTAGTCTGTGGCTCGCTCCTTTACACTGCATCCGCTTCCAAGTTTGCAAGGGGTGCAGCAGGGAGTGGAGTAGCGCCCGGCGGCTGGAGCAGTGCCCACTCGTATTACACAAACATGCTACATAGAAAAATGCGATGATGTGCTCTGTTCCCACCGACTCTGACACCCTCCGAAGCCGCAGCAGGCGAAGCGCGTTGTGGTGATGGTTTGATCGTCGACCGGCAACTCCCCATCTGCACATCGCGAGTAGAGAAGCTGCAAAAGCGCTCACAACATCCTCCGCAGCTAAACCTTGATTGAAGAGGGCGTGCTTATATCAAAGGGAACCTGCTGCTGGCTGTCAGCCAACCTCCCAAGGCATTCAGCAAGGAGCAAATACCAGTGTCCGCGGCAGGGCCTGGACTAACAGATTTTAGCCTGCGATCCTGACGTTGCGGTGCTGCGGGATTCTGGCGTGACGCCCCGTCGGGCGCTGCCTGCTGTTTTGGAGTGCAAAGCCGCACGACCTTGCCACTCAACTCTGCCAAGTGAGTGAAGTGGTACGACCTTGCCAATAGCAAGTGTTTCACTGATATTTTTTAAGAATGCACACTCTGGTTGCAAACCACACATCGCGCCCCCTTTTGGCACTAACTCCTGGCGACCTCAAGCTGGATGGCACAGATGGAGCTTAATCACTCAGCCCAACAACACAACGTCAACCTACGCCGCTTAGCTTGGGCAGCTATTGCGGGCATCGTGCTGCTGTGTCTAGTGCTGGGCAACCGGAACTGGAAGCCACCAACAGTAAGCTGCTGCCTAATTGGATACAAGTCGGCAGCCTGTCGCTATTGACCATAAAAACATGTTGCATCATGTAGCTTCTGAGTTGGTTGTTCAAAAAGCAGCCCAGAACTCGCGAATTGCTGCCTTGCAGTGTTTTCGTGAGGCGATCATCGTTGAAGATAAATCATCATTAGCAGCAGCAGAGACCAGCTCCACCGCAGCTCCGGCAGAGTATGCTTCTGTCGCGGTAGTGGTGGGTTCTGCAAACCACAAAACAGGTGCGGGTTCCCTCCTTTCCTGAATATGCCACAATCGCATTGGGGCAACGCTGGAGTGGCATCATCAGCAACATCAAGCAGGCTCTGGCTTTCACATTTCTCAAGCATCAGCGTCTCCCCCATGTTCACATCTGCTTGATGCAGGTTCCAAGCAGCTTGTGTGCTTAGGCAAAGCAGTGAGAGCAGCTGTGGACACAAATGTGACAATCAAGGCAAGCACTAATGCTGGATTCAGCAGTACAATGTGGTAATGATCACTCTTTTGCCTACGCTCCTGCCACCGATAATGCCTGGTTGCCACCCTTCTTTTGTGCTGCCGCTGGTGCAGATTATCACGAATACAACAGCATCCGACACCGCAATGATAGCCGCTGCGGGGCGCGCCAAACCCGAGGCCCCCAGCTTCCTTGTCACCTACTTCCACTCCTCACATCAGTGCTACGGCCTGAGCCGCACAAATGAAACCTTCATATGCCCCCGTGCGGTAAGGCAGGGCTGCAGTATCCATGGTGCTGTGTCTTGCTGTGACATACCTGTAGACACAGCCAGGCTAGACCATATGCTCAGCACAAGCTCTGCAATGAAGCCCGTAAGGCAGCCAGCAGCCCGTCGTTGCCCCAGTATGAGGTTATGTTGCTTTGTCACTACCAATGCAGGGATTCCCTTGCGGTGCTCACGGGTCTGCCACCCTGTCTTTGGATGGGTGCTACTTTGCCCTCCCCAGCCTACCTGTGGGAGTGCTGCACTTTGTGCGCAACCCTTGGGATGTGGTCACGTCCGCGTATTGGTACCACCAGCAGGATCCTGCACCCGAAGCCTGGATTGATGTGGAGGTAAGCGGCCGGTACTACCTGGGGTGTGATTAATGAAGCGAGTTGGTATCTTGTAACTACAGGCCTGGTTTGCAAAGCATGACGTAATGTATGGGAGGGTCTGAGACATATTGCCGCCCCATGTTTTGCAGCGATGATGCAGCACTGACAGCACTGCTGGTATACAACCATCGTTGCCTGCTGTATGCTTGCAGTTCAGTCGTCGGGCCAGGAGCATGATGGGGGAGGGAGTTCCTCATGAGGCTATTAAGGGTTTGGGCTTGGACCTCAGCAGCAGTGACAGCTATGGCGACCTGCTGCGCACGTTACCAGAGGAGGACGGGATTGTGCTGGAATTCTGGCGGTCGGCACCAGGTGAGGCCTGTTGCGGCGCTGCTGACTGCGTTGGAGTGGCAGTGTGTCGGTTGTTATTCGCCATGCCTGTGTTGTTCAGGGTGTTTATTTGTCGCGGGTGAAGATGTGACTGTTTGGGAGACGCATGTTGTGACTGTTAGCATGATTTTAGTCTAGTGCGGTTTTCGCACGGTTCACTAGATCAACCCCAAGTTTTGGAGGAGCTGGGAGGTCCCATCCCTGCCACAAGTCTGTATTGGTTAAAGGTCAAGACCTGCCACCCTGTGGTTGCAGGGCTGTACGCCATGGCGCGCCAGTACCAGTTTTTCCAGCAGCACCCTGGCGGCTTGCAAATGCGGTATGAAGATCTGCAGGCTGACTGGAATGCAGCTGTTGCACGCCTCGCCCGCCGCTTCTACCCTCGCCACATTGACGCGCTGGTGAAGCAGGCCCAGTCCTGTGACGTGGGAAACTGGAGCCAAGAAAAGCTGGAGAGCAGCAACCACGTGACGGCGGCAAAGCACTCTGCGGATGACAAGCAGCGGCTGCAGCGCGTGCTGGCTGAGCAGCCAGAGGTGCGCCGCCACCTTTGCAGCGTTTGTGCGGCATTGGAGTATGTATGTGAGCCTTGGTGCACCAAAAAGGGGCGGCGGCAGCGGCGGCAGTGAGATTCCTTAATTAGAAAATCAGACAGCGAGCCATGTTATTGCGACATTTCGTGCATGCTCCTACTGTAATATGCAAAGAACTAAACCCAATACCGCGCTTTTACTGTTGCTGCCAGCTGCTTCTTGCTTGTTTTGGTCATGTGCATCTATTCTTGTCTTGTCCCTCACCTCTCGCCTCATTTGCAACAAGCATCATCACCTGACGGGCCCTTGTGGTGGTTTCACTTAATGCCCAACCAAGATAGCGGCTTGCCCTGCCTTGCAGCATATACACGGCTCTTTAAGAGCCCAGCTGGGCTAGCACGTCAATGCATCTGCTGCTACATGTGCGCTGAATACATAACATTCTGCCCAGGCTAGGCAAGCGCCAGGCGCCGGCGCCCGCCAGGTCAGCGGTCCGACAGTAGCTGCGTGTGGGTGCGACGCCGACCGGCTGCCAGCCATACTAATAGGTGTTAACACTCGGCTGTGGGTCGGGAGGGCCCTTGGACAGCAACGCACCTGGCTTGGTGCCGACGGGGCACCCGTTTGCTATTTGCAGTTGGTTATCACCGCATTGTTACCATCGCACCG
This sequence comes from Ettlia oleoabundans, assembly GCA_019693395.1. Lineage (NCBI taxonomy): Eukaryota > Viridiplantae > Chlorophyta > Chlorophyceae > Chlamydomonadales > Ettlia > Ettlia oleoabundans. Next base: position 52,588 of record JAAMXP010000345.1, read on the forward strand.
TTGCAGCACAGTTCTCGCGAGCGGAGGCCCGGAAGGGCGGCCAGCCTGCAGATCCCCTTGGGCGGTTGTGGCGACATGAAGGTGCGTACATCTGGAAGCGGTGTCAATGGACTCATCGCCGCGTACAAATCCTTCACAGGCGGCAGCAGCTGCGGTGTCAACCTGACCGACCGTCACATCCCACCTCGATGGGGCACCTTCCGCGCCGCCATATAGCCTTCTCGCTATAACCACCCAGGCTGTGCACTCAATGCTGCATGCCGCATGGCTTTGCAGGCTAGGAGGATATTGCTCAGTAGCATTAAAAGCTGTAGGGGGGTCTCCCCACCGCCTCTGGTGGCCGCGGCGCTGCTTGTACTCACCATTGCTGCGGGCACTGCTCACGCAGCTGTCGACACCGGTAGGTGGCGAGCAGCGTCACTCAGCTCAGCAAGGTGGATTGCGACGTGATGCAGCAGCGTGACAGTAGTAGATATATAACAACAGTGAAAAGCAGCCTGCATCTGGTCAATACCATGCCATATGCCGTGCACAGTTATGCACCGCCAGCCTGTCAACTGCCAGCCTGTCTGCCAATACTTGCAGAGGAGCGTTGGGTGTGGTATGACGACCTTGTGCCCTACTCTGATTACAAATATGGCCACGAGTATTTCTATCAGGTGGAACACTGGTTTGGATGTTCGGCAGTTGGTTGCTCATGCTGGCAAGCTGGCTGCCTGTCCTTCTCATCAAGTTGAGCAAACATGCGGCAGCAAGAGTCTTGCTGCCGCATTCCGCTGGCCTCCATACAGCATGTTCCCTGCACCTGCACCTTTACCCACATCGCCATCACTGTAGGTCCCCGAATCACCTCGTGGTATAGCCCTGTTCTTCCACGGCTGTGTGGGCTCTGGATCCAACTACTGGCCACAAAGCAAGGCTTGCCCCTCATGCCGTGGCCTCCCAGAGCAAATGTCACACACGTTGCAGGCGCTGCGGCGCGGCATGGCAGGTGCCCGATGTGGCAGCTTTGATACCTGGCAGGCGTTTGATGTATTATTGATGCATGGCATGGCAGGAGCCTCCCCTGCCTCTCTTAGGAGCTGCTGCATAGCTGCCGTCAATGCTTTCGCCTTCTGCCGAACCTTTGTAGGGTTTCAAAAACTCTACTTTCAGTTGATGCTGCTACGACAACAAGCCAAAAGTTAGATGTTTTGCTTCATTTTCGTATCTGCTCCATATGTTGTCCCCTGAACTGCGATCGCCGCCCTGCAGTTCTGGCCATCTCCTCGGGGGATCGCAGCACAGGCTGCTGGTCCTGGAACGGTGATGGCGGCGATGTGGCCAGCCTGGTGCCAGCATGGATGAACGACTGGGGGTGAGCTTGCACCCAGAGCATCAATGTGCGCTAGCAAGCGCAAATGCCGGCATCTCATCACCCTGCCCATACCTCACTGCAGGACTCAATAGAGGCTGTTAACAGATGTTGCGTACTAGCGCTTTTTGTGCGCTTGTTGGTCTCTGCCACTACCTATCAATGCCCTGGCAAACCTGCAAACCCCATCTGCCCTACAGGCTGAAGGGCTTGCCAATCTACGGCATGGGCATCTCCTCAGGCGGATCCTTTGTGCTCAAGCTGCCGCGCTACTTGAAGGTGAGCCCTTCCTTGCCTCTCCAAAAGTGGTGTGGCCTGCTAGGCGTTGTGTGGGACAGCGTGCCCTAGGTTGTGTACCCCAACAGGGCTTGTGATCATGGGTCGCAACTCTTGACGACGGCTGCAGCCCCGGGAAAGTAACCTCCGCGCAGCACCCAAATTCCAGATCGTGTGCTGTGCAGATGCAAGGGATCCTGTCAGAGGCACTTGCCATTGATCCAGCCACCTGGGGGCTAAATGAAGTTGGAGGTGAGCATGGCTGGCACAGTGCACAATGCATCACAGTCAATAAACATCCATGAAGGAGGCATGATGCCTGGTGCATTCCTGACAGCCGCAGAACCTTGGTAGTTCAAAATCTTCCCTGGTTCGTGGCAGCACCGGGCAGCCCTTGCATTGCACTCTCCGGAGGGCAACAGGGGTGGGTGGCATGAAGGAGAACAGCAGCAATGTGCCTCACCAGGCAGCAGGGGCCGCTTGGCACCCAAAAAGACGACGAGTGCCGGCACTCTTCCCCCCTGTGCAACATAAACGGCATCCCAGCGCCCTGTTTGGCCCCCAATCCCTCATCACCCCTCCCCCTCTGCTGCAGTGTACCCTCCCACCGTGTTCATCAACATGGTGATTGATGAGAATCAGCAGGAGCGGTACAAACAAAACGTAGATGCCTTGCAAAAACGTGGCTCGCCTGTCGAGATGATCAAGGCCAGTTCTCGATTCTGGCTGTGTCACTGTGGGCCTGTTAGGGGGTTGTGTGGTACATGCGCGGGTGCAATGCCGTAACATGCCTGCCTAGAAGTATGTATCCTGGTCTACCCGCGGGGGCAACAATCTTCTGAAGCATTGTGGGGGTCTTCAACGGCAAAGAGCTTCAAGTTGCAGCAACCGCTTGCTGCCCTCCTGACAGGACTCTCACTTTTGGTACTGCAGGTCTGGTCTCGCCGGGTCTACCCCACATACTTCTCTGATCGCAGCCCCTACTACATCACACCAGGTGGGTGGGGGAAACAGCAAACCCAGCACAAGCACTGTGACCCATGCAAAAAGCCTATGAATCCGGCAGAATCGCAACGCTGGGCAATTGCTGCGGCAGTGAACGGGGGAGTGCCCTTGAAGACCCAGGCTCCTGTTGGCTCGATTGCTTGCATGGTGGTACCTCCTGTCCCGATCCCTTCCCTGTGCCTTCTCCTGCAGAGTACAGCCGGGAGATTGCAAATGCCCTGCACAAAATGTGGATGATAGACGAGGAGGGCTGGGTGACTGAGGATCCAAGGTGACTTCTGCACCCACAGAACCCCATGTGTACTGTTGCCACACCCCAAGTGCTGAGCCACTTGTTGCCTGGGACGCTGGTTGATCGCTGTGCCCAATATTTGCTGGTGGGTGTGGAGGAACCCAACATGTGCGGTTCAGCCAGAAGCAACGAACATGTTGGGTGCCTCCGGCACCTTGAGTGGCACCTCCATCTTATTCCAGAGCGTACACATCCGGTTCATTGTTTGGTAATGTCTTGTTTTATTGTTGAACCTGGATGCCCGACAAAATGCTGCATATTCTCGCAGGGCGTCGCAGAGGCCATGGCTTAAGGAGCTTCAAACGCTGGTGCCAGCCCTTGGAGGCAACACCCAGAACTTCAACGGCAGGACAGTGCCCAAGTTTTTCGACGCATCCGCGGACGTCAACTCAGCAGGGGTGGGTGCATTGGTTTGGTGCTCTGGAAGCTTGCTGTTGGCATCCGCCCAGCAGCAGCACGCGCCTTGGGGCTGAGGGTTGTTTGAAGTTCTGGAGAGGCATGCGTGGATCAAGTGAAGCGGGAAAGCTGCTCCCCCAAAAAGGCCTTCGGGCAACACAGGTAGGGCACCATCAATGCAGCTTCATAGCTCATTGTATTTCTCCTTTTAAACTGCAGATATACTCCCTCATGAACCTAGCTTACGCCAAGCACGAGATCATATCCGACTACTTCACCGCGGCACTGATGTGGTTTGAAAGCGGGTCAGTGCCTGCATCTGAGGGTTCCTGCTGTGGCAGCCATGCAGAATTCAAGGCTTTCCCCGGCCTCCCTCCCATGAGCCCCAGGTCAAACGTTCATGCCTTACCGGCTTTTTACAGTACAGGGAGCTGCTCACGACCTCCTTGCTAGCGGGTTCCTGGGCTAGCGGATATCGCTACTCTCCAAAACCTGTCCTTGCAACACACTTGAAGAAGCTGCCAGCTGACTCTTCCATCCGCTCTCATCGACCTCTTTTCCCCACTCTGATTTTTTTTTGCCTGCCTCTTGCAGGGGCTCATCCGATTTCCAGTCCCTCTTAGATGGTTACACCTACGGCTGGCCGCCAGAGGAGATGGTCAACCATGTTTATGGTGCCTCTCCGCCTCCCCCGCCACCTAGCCCAACGCCGCCCAGCCCCCTGCCACCACACCCCAGCCCACCTCCCCCATCAAGCCCGTCTCCTGCTTTCCCGCCAACTTCGAGTGATGAACAGCTTCTGCGGCTTGCCCAAGATGCTGCGGTGGCACTGGCGCCGGTACCTCAGAGTGGGTGAGTGCAGCTGCATGGAACCTTGTGCCGTTGCAAATATCACCCGTAGTGCAGCGCTGACCAGGAAACAAGAGCTGTGCTGCCTGTCCACCAGGCTGCCTGTTCCTGCAGGACCATGGGGTGTGCGCGGCTGGGGGGG